>PVJC01036166.1:0-17869 GCA_004026665.1 Murina feae | reverse complement strand
TCATATCCTTGAGGGTCTCATTAGATTCATTGAGGATCTCACTAAATTTATCGGCAGTCTCTAGAAATTTCTTGAAAAACCTAATAACCGTGGTTTTGAACTCTATATCCTGTCGTTTTCTTTCCTCCATTTCTGTCATTTGTGATCTGTTTCTTTGTCTCCACATTTTGGCTGCTTCCCTTTCTGATTTAGGCGATCACTGCGAGGAATTAACCTCTAAGCCACTTGGTTATGAGAGTCAGCTGTGTCTACAGTGGGAGAACTTCTGTGGTGGAGACACCCTTATGGGGCAAGAGTTGTTTCAGTGGGGCTTTTATGCTGACTGCCCCGAGTGTGTTCCTTGTGGATCTGTTTTGTTTAGGTTAGTCCCACTCTGGCCACTGGGTTAGGCTGGCTCCTGTATCTTTAAGGAGGTGTTGATTAAGCCTTTGCCTTAGGCTACTCAGTCTTGACCTCGGGGAGTCTGCAGGGCAGGGTGGAGCAAATAGCTATGGCGCTTCTCAGCCCTGCGCTGAGAGACACCAGGTCTCTGTGTCCCACGATAATTGCTGCAAGCAACGCTGAGAGAAACCCGCTTTGGATTTTCTCCCGGTGCCAGTCAGTCCCCCTTCTCTGGGTGTCTGGGTCCTCAGAAATTTGCCTGGAACTGGAGTTCAGAGCCGCTGGGAACTTGTGGCTCTCTCCATTTTGGAAAAGAACCGCGTCCTCCGGCGCCAGCCTTCTCCCCGAGCCCCATGCACGTGCCTCCGTACCTCTGTACTTTGCTTCCGCCGCTCCTCTGAGTCTCAGACTCTTTTCTAGTTGTAGGATTTTCACTCAGCCAGCCTTCCTGTGGGTGCGAGTGGTGTCTGTGTGTTCTTTTCGTGGTTTTTCTGAAATAGTTGTTCACGGCTGCATTTATGGTGTTTACCTTATGCCGCCATCTTGTTTCTCCTCTATTTTTAGATGTTTTACAAAATAAGAACATTTTTAAGCACATGTTAATAGAACAGTGGGGATATGGCATACTTTGCCATGCAGAATGTCACAGGCAACAGCCATCTGACAACTACATCACTAGATCTTTTTCTAAAGGGAAAATTGGCTTTCCAATTCAGTCTAGTGATTATCAATTTCAATGTCTAGCCTGTGGACATACAATTTTTGAAGCAGCAAATTTTAAGATTTTGAAAGCCATTTGTGCATTGAGTATAAACTTATTTTTAAAATACTTTAAAAATTTTATTCATAAAAATATCATATGTCCCTATCATACAACATGTGCAAACTAACTCAGCTTAGATCACAGAGCTAAATGTAAGAGTTGAAGCTATAGAACTTTCCTAGGAGATGTGCTCCCTTTGGCAACACATACACTAAAATTTTCCTAAAAGGAAGCATAAGCATGAATCTTCACGACCTTGGATTGGGCACTGGTTTCTTGAGATGATTCCCAAAGTAGAAGTGACAAAAAAAAATAAATTAATTGGACTTCATTAAAATTTAAAATCATCTTTTTTAAATCCTCACAAGAAGACATTTTTTCCATTGATTTTTGGAAAGAGTGCAAGGGAGAGAGAGAGAGAGAGAGAGAGAGAAGCATCAGTGTGAGAGAGACACATTGATAGCTCCAACATGCTCCCTGACCAGGGCCAGGGAATGAACCTGTAATCCAGATATGTGCCCTTTAAAGGAACCAAACCCAGGACCTTTGGTTGTGCAGCCCAATGCTCTAACTGCTGAGCAACACTGGCCTCGTGGCTAAAAATAAAAAATTTTGTGCTTAGAGGACAGCATCAAGAAAGGAAAAATAGCCCTGACTGGTTTGGCTCAGTGGATAGAGCATCGGCCTGTGGACTGAAGGGTCCCGGGTTCGATTCCGGTCAAGGGCATGTACCTTGGTTGCAGGCACATCCCCAGTGGGAGGTGTGCAGGAGGCAGCTGATGGATGTTTCTCTCACATCAATGTTTCTAATTCTCTATCCCTCTCCCTTCCCCTCTGTAAAAAATCAATAAAATACATTAAAAAAAGAGAAAGGAAAAAACATCCTACAGAATGGGAGAAAATATTTCAAGTTATATATCTGACAAGTCCCTTACCAGACATACAAAATAATCTCACAATTCAAGAATAAAAAGGAAATCCAACTAGAAATTGGGCAACGGACTTACTTGAATAGATATTTCTCCACAAAATATATATAAATGGCCAATAAGTACATGAAAAGATGCTCAATATCATCAGCCATTAGATGCAAATCAAAACTGTAATGAGATGCCACTTTACATGCTCTCAGATGGTTTTAATTAAAAATATGGATAAGAAGTTGGTCAGTAAGGATGTGAAAAAAAATTGAAACCCTCATATAGTGCTCTTGGGATCCTAAAATGGTGCAGCCACTTGCGAAAACAGACTGGTAGTTCCTCCAAAACGTGCCTTGAAGGGTTAAACATGGAGTTTCCATGTGGCCCATTCCACTCCCAGGTACATACCCACAATAATTGAAATGTATTTTCATGCAAAAACTTGAACACAAATGTTCATAGTATTATTCCTAATACTATGTTTCCCAAGAAAAGGAAACTTCCCATATATCCATCAACTGACGAATTGACAAGATGTAATATCTATACTAATAAAAGGGTAATATGCTAATCAGGGTGGATGACTTCTGGATGTCCATCTGGATGTCCATCCACACAAATCCACAGGAGCTGTGAGGCATCTGTGAGCCTCAGTGACTGCAAGGCCTGGGGCTCAGGCCTTGCAGCCATTGCGGCTGGCAGTGGCAGCAGCAGCGGGGCAATGGAGGAAGCCCCTTCCCCTGATCAGCCTGGTTGCCTCCCACAGAGGGAGGCCAGACTGTGGCTTAGGCCCACTCCCCACGGGGCCGAAGCCACCAGTAGGACATCCCCTGAGCACTCCTGAACTGTGAAAGGGGCAGGCCTGGCTGAAGGACCCCCCCCCCGCCCAGTGTACAAATCTTTGTGCACCAGGCCTCTAGTAGTCATATAATGGAATATAAGTTGACCCTGAAGAATCTTACATGAGGCTTCAGGACACTCTAAAATGATGCTTCCAAAAAAGTGCACTTACAAACTGAAAGATTTATAAATGAAGAGTCATGATATCTACAACTTACTCTCAAATTGTACAGTGATGATAATAAGTCAATATATAGAAAGAAAGAAGTAAACATGACAATAATTGGTGAGTCTAGGTTAAGGGTATATAGTAGTTCATTAGATAATCCATGCAACTTTTCTCTAAATTTGACTTTTGTTTACAAAATAAATAAGGCAGATTAAATACAGTAACTCTTATTTGAGGGACTTGATTCAAGATCCTTAAAATACTATGTATTCATTCACCTGTCACTTGGACAGTTAGATGGGGTGGTGGGAAAGGGCAGTAAAAGGAGCATCCCCATCACACTACCTTCCCAGTTTTAATGATGAGGACTTCTTGGTGATGGGTGGCATTTAAATAAGAAAACATATCCTACCCCAACTAATAGCTTTAAAGGGTCCTCAATCTTGGCTAGTCCAGGTACCAGTTTGGAGTGCTGTCACATGTCCTCCCATGAGGGTTTTCTGTCCTGCTCTTTGACCTCAAAATAATTTTAAGTGGTTGATCTATGTGTGAGAAAAAACAAGTCACCTTTTCTGTCAAGTAACTGTTTATACAGCCGCCCTTTTGGACTGTGCGACTTGGCAGCTGCCATGTTAGCCACATGGTTTGCAGCTTCCCTGGGGGCCACCACCTTGAAACAGCAAAGGCCAACCCCTCCCTTTGAATTAGCCAGTCGCAAAAGACCGTGCACCTGAGCTCCAGACAAGGCAAAGGACAGGTCATGGGCGTCAGGGATTATACACCCAGACCGTGTGTGCTCACCCTTCTACGTAGAAGTAAACATGTTTGCCTTGCTGCCTGGCTCCCAAGTATGTTTTGTGTTCTACCAGAACCCCTGACTCGGGGGGCTCACCTTATTTCTAATATATGTCGTAAAATTTTATTTTTATACAAATAAGACAATGGCTAGAATGATCCCCACTAAACTGGCAGAGAAGGAAGGAGGGAGAGGTGAAAAGGTGATTTCTACTTTTTATTTTATTGTATATTTGATTTTTTATAATAAATATTTTTTAAAAGGCCACTGTGGGGAAAAAACTGGTATTTTTAAGAGCAGGAGAATGAGGGAGAATAAAGTAGCATCCATCCCACTGAACTATATGAACAATAACTCTGCTGTCTTATTTTTGAAAAATACTTAAAGACATTGGAAAATGCTTACTTTATCTCAGAGATTGGCCTTTTTTTTCCCTGTAAAAGGCTGGGATAGTAAATATTTTAGACTTTAGTGGGCTACAGTCTGTGCTATTATTACTCAGTTCTACCATTGTGGGACAAAAACAGCCAGAGATAAATGAATGTACACAGCTGTGTTCCAATAAAATTTTATTATGGACACTGAAATTTGAATTGCATATAACTTTCACATGTCACAAACTGTCTTTCTTTTGATTTTTTTCCAACCATTTGACCATGTAAAACTATCTTAGCCCATAGACCAGAGGAAAACAGGCTGTGGGCTGGATTTGTTCTCTCTCAACCCCATGCCACTATTTTGCCAACCCCTGATTTCGTCTATTTGAAAACCCTTACTTTATTGTACATAGGATACAAAATATACAAGTTCTTTCTATCAAAAAATACTAGGAGGGATTAAACCAAAATGAGAATAGTGACTACGTGATAGGATTATATAGAAAAATTTTATTTTATTTTATTTTTTAGTATTTTCCTAACTTTTTACAATAAACATATACTTCTGAGAAATGTTTTTAAAACAATAATTCATTGTCCCCAAGAAGAGAGACAGGAAGATATAACATGGAGATTGCTCATCTGTCCTAAATGTCTTCTGGAGCCGAGATCGAATTAAAAAAAAAAAACTTCTGAAGATTTCCTTCCTGTTCTGGGATTCTGCCCCCTCACACAATCAAATGCCTGTAACATAATTCCTTTCCATTTGAAAAGCAATCCTCTATCCCGCTTCAGTCTGAAAGTAAATTTCCGAAATTAAGACCTGTAGGCTGAGGGGCCTCCTCCCCTATCTGGGCAAATGTGATTAGCAATGGCATCTGGTGTTCAGGGAACCAGGCAATCTCGCTCCACTCCCAGCCTGGAAACGTGAAACGTGGTTTAAAAAAAAAAAATCCCTGTGGAAGGCCACAAGGGGGCAGAGAACCTGCAACCCACAGAGGAAGTGGGCTTGGCCCCAGACAGAACATACACTTTTGTAAATTGCTCTTATTATCTAAACGCCTTTCAGAAACCAAATGAAGAATAAATAGTATAAAGTCTTGGATTTCTTCACATAAAATGGAAATTCACAAAACTGAGTGTGCCTTTTTACTTGGAACTTAGATAACTAGGGTTTTTCAAAAAGCCCAAGGCAAAGTGGTTTGGGGTTTTTTCCTCATAGTCTGAGGTAAAGATTCTGGAAAATTTACACAATTTTCATCCCAAACAGGGAGATTTGTTCTAACTCACAAGCAACCTTTGCTTTGCAAAATTAGTCTTTTTCACTTTTTTCATATGTAGTAAAAATCAATCAAGTCAAATTTAAGGGAGGGGGAGAATTATTATTTATTACAACTACATTTAAAAAAATAATAAATCTGGGGATCACATGGAGAAACACAAAGGTTGTAGACAAACCACAACTAAATGTGTTTTACCTTGTAAGTTACTCTTGTGCTTTCCTGTGTTTCACAGATGTTGCCTTTTTTACAAAGTGAAGGCAAAATCCTCCACCAGCAAAAAGATTGCTACTTGCTTTATTCCAATATTCCTTCATTACAGAGGAACCAAACCTGCAATATCTCGGAGGTATGCCATAAATTATACTAGCGTTATTTCCTAAGTGTGATATTGTGATTTACATTAAGAAATATATATTTGGTCTTGGTCCTGATTCTGGCACAGAACTCCTAAAAACCCTTGGAATTTCCTAACTGATTAGAACAGCAAGGTGTCTTATGTTAATGAGGTGATTTTTAGAAAGGACCTGAGGCTTGAGGCTGTTTACAGTGGATCAAACAAACTGATTAGAGGGAAACTTTCAGTCCCATTCCCTGCTTTTTGGGCAGAGAAGAAGGGCTGGACATTGAGCTCAACTACCAATAAATAGCCAATGATTTAAGCAATCATGTATATGTAATGAAACCTCTCTAAAACCCATAAAAGGAGGGGCTTCGGAGAGCTTCCGGTTGGTGAACATGTGACAGGTGTGGAGAGTGGTGCTCATTTGCCTTGCTACTTCTCTCCTGGACGTCCCTAAACTCAGTCCTGCTAGTTAGCATATCCTACTCTCATGCCAACTTTCCCATATCTTGACATACTTGACTGTTTGGCTTATATATTCCTATATAATAAAAGGAAATTATATCTTCCTATATAATAAAAATAAACAATGCAAATCAACCAAACAAAGGAACAACTGGTCACTATGACACACACTGACCACCAGCGGGCAAACGCTCAATACAGGAGCTGTGCCCTAATGGTCAGTGCACTCCCACAGGAGGAGTGCCACTCAGCCAGAAGCCAGGCGAGGGCAGCAGTGGTGGCAGGAGCCTCTCCCGCTTCCATGGCAGCCCTAAGGATGTCTGACTGATGGCTCCCAGACTGGACTGTGAGAGGGCACAGGCCGGGCTGAGCCCCCTCCCCTAGTACACGAATTTTATGCACTGGGCTTCTAGCTTTATAGTAAACCAGTAACCTAGTAGGTAAAATGTTTCTCTGAGCTCTATGAGATGCTCTAGCAAATTAATAGAATCCAAAGAGGGGGTCCTTGGAACCTCTAATATATGTTAGCACAGGTAAGAACCTGGACTTTTGAGAGGCATCTGAAGTGGAGAGATGGGAAGGAGGAGGTGTTAATCTTGTAGGGTTGAACCCTTAACCTGTGGGATCTCAGGGTAGATTATGTCAGAATTGAATTGAATTATAGGGCATCCAGGTGATACCATGGGTAACCCCATTCTCTCCCCGCCCCCCCCCCAAATTTGGTGACAAAAATGAAGCATTCTGTGTGAGAAGTAAAGGAAACACCCAGGTGGGGAACTCTTTTTCTAAAAGACTAATTAACAAATTTAAAAGATATATAAAAAGTTAAGGTTTGCTTTTTCAAAGTAGCAAATAACAAACAATAGCTAATGGTAACTGTATCTAACATTTATTAAGCACCAAGTGCCAAGTACTATTATGCCAAGTACTTTTCATGTGTTATCGAATATTCACCATGAACCTGGGCGTAGGTGATACTGTTAATCCCTTTTCGTAAATGCAAAAACTCATGTGCCTCACTGTTCCTCTCCTGGACATTTTAAACTCAGTCCTGCAAGTCAGCATATCCTACTCACATGCCAGCTTCCACCTGAAAGAGAGGAAACGTATGGAAGCTTCCTCAGATTAACAAACATGACTCTTCATCCATATGAACAGGCACCTGGGATCACAAGAGCAGAGCGCTTGACCTCACTTCACCTTTAACTGTGCCCATTTTTCACCTTTTCATCACAGAAAAACTCCTTGAAAGTTTAATCAGGGCTGGGGGACCTTTTTTCTGCCAAGGTCCATTCGGGTATTTATAACATCATTTGCAGTGGGACATACAAAATTATCAACTTAGAAGTTAGCCTGTTATATTGGTCAAACATTTAATTAACTCACTCCTAATGTCTTAGCAGGACCAGACCAAATAATTTTGTGGACCTTCTATGGCCTGTGGGCCAGACATTCCCGACCCGTGGTTTATATACTTGCTGTCTCCAATCTCTCTACACTATTGCCTATTTTTTAATTTAAAAACAATTTAATTGTGCCCTAGCTGGTTTGGCTCAGTGGATAGAACGTCAGCCTGTGGAGCAAAGAGTCCCGGGTTCAATTAAGGTCAAGGTCAAGTACCTCGGTTGCAGGCCCCTCCCCAGTCCAGGCCCTGGTCCGGCCTTGTGCAGGAGGCAACCAATTGATGTGTTTCTCTCACATCGAGATTTCTCTCTGTCTTTCCCTCTCCCTTCCACTCTCTCTAAAAATCAATGGAAAAATATCTTTAGATGAGGATAAAAAAATAACAAAAACAAAAAAAATTTAATTGTGATAAATACACATAACAAAATTTACTATCCTATACATTTTTATGTACAAGTTCAGTAATCCTGAGTATATTCACAGCTTTGCAATAACTCCCCATTCCCCATTCCCACTGCCCCCTTCTCTAGCCCCTGGCAACCACCATTCTGAATACTCTTGGCACCTCACATAAATGGAATCATGCAATGTTTGTTTGTTTTTTGTGTGGCTGTTTATTTCACTTAGCATAATTTCTTCGGGTTTCATCCATTTTGTAGTAGGTATCAGAATTACCTTCCTTTTTAAGGTTGAACAATACTCCATTGTGATATATAGGGTGGGGCAAAAGTAGATTTACAGTTGTCCTTATGGAAAATAATACAATAATAATACAAGAATAAATTGTGTTTTGTATACTCACAACTGTAAACCTACTATATACCATTATTCTATGATGATTAATAATATATACATTCACCCATAATGGACATGTGTTTTAACAGGCCCTGCAGGTGATTCTGATACAGGCCAAAGTTTGAGGGCCACTACTCTGAAAGTTCCAGTTGGGGGCTTATGGTTTTTATTGTTAATTTTCAAACTCCTCCCCTGAAAACCTCCCATAAATGGAGCTCTAGCTATGAAAGTGTGAACAAAGAAAAAATTATCTGGCAAGTCATTTGTGATGTTTGTAAATTGAGAGGTATATGCAAATTTTGAATATTTAAGCTATAAAGGAAAGGGAAAACCCTTGAGCTCATATTTTCCTGCAAAGCCAAAGTGATTGTTTCATTCATTTTATTGAAGATGCATGCTTTGGATGGCCTCACTATAAAAGAGAGATTCTTACATAAAATTACCTTCACAAACGATTATATTTCTTAGTTACCTTCCTTCTCTGGGGCCTCTTGTATAAAATAAATTTAGAAGTTGTTTTGCAGCAGTTACTAATGTCAACAATAATATCCTATTTTGTTTTATATTAAAATGAAGTTTGGGGAGACTTGTTTAGAATTGTACTATATCTATTGCAAAGGTGTGTTACATAATTGTAGGCATAACCTCGTGATGTCTGGTGCTGCCAGAATGATAAATATATGTGTATGAAAAGAATGAACTCAATATCAGGCAAAAGACTAAAATTTTCTTCCAAATAATTCTAAATATTTGCAAAAGTGAATTTTCCTCTTGTGGTAACTCTGGCTGAAATATGTTAAGGTGTGATTATCTGAAATGTTGGTTGGAAAACATGTGCTCCAAGGAAATAAATTCATTGGAAGAAAAAGCATTGCATTCGCCATAAAAAAAAAGAAGACCAATTAGTATTTCCTTCACCTAAAGCTTATATGTAAAGAGCACTGCCAGGGAGAAGAGAAGACAGTCAGACTCCTCCACCAACATGTTCATAATTCTTAGCAAAATGTTTCTGGTCCCTCAAGTTGAAATAAGTCAAAATACGCCAGTAATTTGGCCTTAACCTCATGTGTGACATTATTAGGTACAGAGTGAAGTCACTGGTGACTTGGCTCCCTTAATCTGATCAAAAATAAAATCCTGCTCACTACCAACCCTTTTCTTAAAAATAAAGAAAAAAAGGTATTTTCTTGTCAGTTACTTTGCTCTTTAGCTCAAGGCCTCAGCTTCCATTTTGTTTATTGGACGATAATAGCTCACGTTTACTGGGCTGCTGCCCTGGGCCAGAAACAAAGGCCTTGCTCCGGTGATTTCATTCAGCGGTCTCTGTGTGAAGGGGGAGAGACTCCCTCTTCGCAGATGAGGGACCCCAGATCACACTGTGGGTATGGGTCTATCCACTACCAGGAAGCAAAAAGAGATCTGTCTTCTGTAAAGTTCATGTTCCTAACCAAATATAAAAAACAAACAAACAAACAAAGCAAAAACTAATGCCAGAGATGCACTGTCTGGAAAGTACTTGCAGAGATGAAGTGAAATATATAGTGGAGACTTTAATTCAATTAAAGGGGTCAAGTTTGTAAAGAACACCATAGTTCCCAGGAAACCACAGGAAGGCCAAGTTCCTTGCAGAGAAAGGAAGGAGGTGGGAAGGATTTTTCTTCCATGTAATTACCAAGAACTGTGTAAGCCATGAGAGCAGTGGTTCTCAGAGTGTGGTCCATGGAACATCAGCACAAGCAGCCCCTGAGAGCTCGTTAGAAAGGTCACCCCGAAAGCCCTTCGCCATAGCTATTGAACTACGAATTCTGGAGTGAGGCCCAGCATCCTGCCTTCTAACAAACGCTGCAGAGGACCCTGATTGCAAGCTCCAGCTTGAGAACAACTGTTTTAGAGTTTCTTTTGTGAACCATTAGGAGCACTGATCAACACAACATATTCCACACAACATTTGCATGTTTAAATTTTGGACCTGTTTATACACACATTAACATTTAAATTTAAGAACATTAATCTGCATGGCCCATGTATCTCAGTGGTTGAGCATTGACCTATGAACCGGGAGGTCATGTTTGAATCCCAGTCAGGGCACGTGCCCAGGCTGAGTGCTCCATCCCCAGTGGGGGCGTGCAGGAGGCAGCTGATCAATTATTATTTCTCATCGTTGATGTTTCTATCTCTCTCTCCTTTGCCCTTCCTTTCTGAAATCAATAATTTTTAAAATACCATTAAAAAAAAGAATATTAATCCAATTTAGCTAAGTGTTTTACCTCAAATGCCTAACTTATGCTTTGATCTGCTTAAACTAACAATAGTAAATACTTTTCAACGACTGACTATGTGTCAGGAGCTGTTCTAAGTGTTTTACATTGATGAATTCACTTAATCTTCATGATATTGTATGTATGCCATTCTTACCGTCTTTTTATCAGTGAGGACACTGAGTCTGCGAGAAGTTAAGTAACCTGTCCAGGTCAGAATGATCACTTGACAGTTGAGATTTGAATCCAGGCTCCATAGGTATTACCAGACTATCTTGGGGCCAAAATATCTATTTGAGAGAGAGCTCTCGGGGAGGGGGAAGTCTACCCAAGAAATTTGAATATTGGAGAATTTTAATCCTCTCTGTCAAGCCAATTAATCTATAAGAGGCAACTTAGTCAGAGTTCTTCCAAAAATACTATCATGACACTCAAAAGAGTTTTCAGAAACTTACGTTAGTTCCTTGGAAAATTTGCAAGAGATGTCAGACTGAGGTAGTTTTGTGGACCTACTGATTTTAAGATTTGATGAGCCTGTTTCTGAAGCAATTGCCTTCTCTTCTGTCACCAAATGATACTTCCACCTTCATCATGTAGCAGTGGGTTTATCCCCAAGTATAACACTATGCCAGAAAGCATATTTCACTCACAGATCAAATATGCACTCCATTTTTCATATTTTATTACTATATTTTTCATATTTTATTATTACATAATATTACTATAAGATATTACTACAAGCCACATAACTACTATTCTCAACATTAAATTATTGGGGCTTTTTTCTGAACTCTTTGTGGATAGCTAGCTTATTGGCTTTATACAAGTATTAATTATTGCTTTATTAGCTTCATTCTAGGATTAAAGCTGGATATTCAGTACCCCCTGAAACCTAGGAAGTTTCATTGCTATTCCTATTGCAAAAGATGTCAGTTTCCAGGTGACTGAGGAAGAGGGGAAACACTGGGGATATCAGGTGGGTGCCAGGCAGGATGGTGCCCAGGCAGTTTCTAAGCAACAGTCTCCCTGCTTCCAAGAGGATGTGCTAGGATTTTGTTCAGTGCAGAAAGGAAACATACCCCAAGGTTAAGCCTGCCGAAAACAGTGTCTTTGCTTTTTACATGACGGGGGTGTTCCCTTTGCAAAAGCCTCGCCACCACTATTTCATCTGGGACCTTGTGATACATGCACAGTAAAGGGGATCAGCTGCTTGAAAGGAGGAAGATGATAAGGCAGGTGGTTCATTGACATTAGGAAGTAAGGAGGCCTCAGCATCTTGGCCACTGACATGCCATCCAAACTGAGGAAGACCCGAAAACTTTAGAGCCACGTAAACCACGGCCACGGCCTCATCGGCAAGCACAGGAAGCACCCGAGAGACTGAGATAATTAGTGTCTTGCATCATCACAAGATCAACTTTGACAAATATCACCCAGGTGACTTAAAGAGGAACCAGAGCTTCTGTGCAACTGTCAACCTTGATAAACTGTGGACTCGGGTCAGTGAGCAGACACGGGGAAATGCTGCCAAGAGCAAGAGTGGAGCTGCTCCTTTCATGGAGGTGGTGCGATCGGCTACTACAGAGTGCTGGGGAAGGGGAAGCACCAAGCAGCCTGGCATTGTGAAGGCCACATTCTTCAGCAGAAGAGCTGAGAAGATTAAGGGTGTTCGTGGGGCCTGTGTCCTGGTAGCTTGAAGCTACCTGGAGGGAAGTTCATTAAAATATCCACAAGTTGAAAAAAAAAAAAATGAAGAGGCCTCTGGAGTTGCCTGTCTCAGCCTATTTCCTTCAGCAGATGCTCAGCTCAGTCCTGTGTCTGCCTCCATGTGAACCTTCCCCTGGTCCTTTGTGAGGTCTTTGGAGTCTTCCTTTTGCCAATGAGAAATGCAGGTTTCCCCACACGCATTGGTCCCCACACCAAGGGACTTGATTTCCTAGGGCCATTCCTGCTCTTGCCCGGGTCCCAGCTGGCACACAATCTGAGCATACCATTGTCATATCCAAGAAATCACCAACAAATCCCCCCTCCCAAATCCAGACGGATAGATGTTGAAGATATTGCTGAAAAGTTCCAGGAAAAAGGAAAAGGGGATTTCATGGAACATCCTTAGCTGGGATAAATTGATGAAAACTATCCTAAGTGTTGAGAAGGACTCAAGAATGGGGAAATCTAGCAAAAGCATTCCAAGTGGTAGAAACAGTAAATGCCAGCCCCTGAGACAGAAGTTGCATTCGTGAAAAATAGGAAGAGGATGAATGTGGCTAAAACTGGGCTTCTCAGAGTGTTGTCTAAACAGTCTGCAACAAGATGAGGAGTTTGTGCCAGAACATAAATTCAAGTACTACTTGCCTCAGCAAGAAAGTCTTGCTTTAAAAAAAAATTAGCTGAAGTTAGCAGTGTACTTAAGTATACTTAGTGATATAATTGAGTCTTTCATGGTATATATTCCTTTTTTAGTTTTGCAGAAGTATATGAAGAATATTGGAGATATATAGCTTAAGATTATATAATGATATATAATTTTGTGGTTTAACAATTTAAAGATATGCTAATATATCTTATTGTCAAAAAGAAAACATTGCCCTAACCGGTTTGGCTCAGTGGATAGAGCATTGGCCTGCGAACTGAAGGGTCTCAGGTTCGATTCTGGTCAAGGTCATGTACCTTGGTTGCGGGCACATTCCCAGTGTGTGCAGGAGGCAGCTGATCGATGTTTCTCTCTTATCGATGTTTCTAACTCTCTATCCCTCTCCCTTCTTCTCTGTGAAAAATCAATAAAATATATTTTTTAAAAAAACATTGAAATGAAATAATTCAATATTTTATAAATCGCCTATAATCCAATAATCACTATCCTTTTAATTTTAATAACATTCCAGTCTTTGTTCTTCTGCATATACTTTATGCCATTTCAGTCATCTGGTACACACACACACTTTTGCTCTTGCAGTTAATATCAAATCATAGGCATTTTATACCCCTATAAATAGAAATAATGAGTAATGTCATTTTAACAACTACATAATAATCAATGGTTAACAATTGACTTAGCATCTACCTTCATAAGACATTTATTTTCCTTGTTTTCCCCTTGTTAGAAATAACCTGGCTATGAAAATCAAAGTACATACTGCTTTCCTTTCTTTTGCATTATGTCCTTTAAAAAGTTCCCAGAGTTGAAATACCAAGTAAAATAGTATTTTAAAATATGGGTTTAAAAAACTCATGCTTGCTATGTATTACTTTATTACAATATGCATATTTAATTATTTTAATTTAATCTGCAAGGCTTTTAATAAAAGATAATTGTTTTTTTTAATACTTCTCAATTCTGAAAGCACTGGCATCTACAAATGAACTTATGCAAAATATTTTATTGCATATATGCATATATAAGTATTTGCACAATTCAGTTAATTAAATAATTAATAAAATTATTTGTTGAAACAATTTCTAAGAAACATTAGACACTAACATCTGAAATCTTAAGCACTTAAAAAACAGATGCAATCTCTAAATAGCCTTTCTGGAGCCTTTCTATATGTAACCTTGTCATTTAAAGTGCCAGTTACTAGGGTGAACCCAGGTTGTGACCCAAGTTCACTCTTCTCCAAAAGGCAGGTTTGTACCACTAGAACTGAGAAGGATCTAAAGGAATTCACTGAGATACACCAGAGACAAACCAGTCAACCACATTAAAAAGGGAGAAGCTTTACGTAATCCCATCTAAGTTATTTTTTTAATAGTAACATTTAGTTTTGATGTATTAACTAAATTATAGAGCTGAACACAAAGATTCACTTTTATTTTGTTTTTTTAAAGATTTAAGATCTTAGCCATTTTTTCATTGCTAACAATATCATGGAATTTCAAAGTAACTCTTTTCTTTTTATGACTTCCTGGTCACCAATAGTTGTGGCAGGCCCACCCAAGTAGAAGAGAGAGATGTCAGTGACCCCATGCCTGATCCATGATCCAGGTTCCCTGTGACTTTAAAAAGAAGACACAGTTTAAAGAGAGCCAGGCCCAAAGCCAAAATGCGATTATATTAGGTTCCCCTTCACACCAGCATTCCAGTCCATTTTGGCCTTTATCAGTCCTGAAAAGGAATTTGATTCATTCAGCAGACAATTTTTGTAGATACACGCTGAGTATTCAGTAACATCCTTCCCTCTGTTCTGTATGTGACTTTGACACCAACCCCTTATTAAATCCAATAGGTAAAGGATAGAAAATACCACTTTTCCATGAAAATGTTTGCCTATGGGGTTCTGCAAAGGGTGCACTGAGTGCTGCTGGCTACCTGCAAAGGTTATTATTTCATAGTGCTAGTCACACTGTATTTTGAAGACATTTCCCAGGAAAGGCTGACCAGAGGGAGAGAGTTAGCAGTGCTAAGTGGCTGAATGGAGTAGCTGTTGGTGGACAAGGGTTTCAGGCCAACCCTGAGACCATGAGGTGGTATCATAAACTATAAGGGACCCTTCAGACAGCAGCCTCTTCCACCCTAGTCACTCATCAGAGGGTTGGCTCCTCACAGGCATGAAGTGGAAAAGACTTCTCATTTCCATTAGGTCTCTTTAAGCTAAGGTGACCACACATCCCACTTTTGGCGGGACAGTCCTGCTTTTTAACAATTTGTCCCGCGTCCCGCGGCGTTTTAAAAAGTCCCGATTTTTGGAAAGAATGCACGACAAGCTAGGGAATGGCGGGAGAACGGGAAGGGAATATATGGTTTTCAGCAGCCATGTTGCTATTTAGCCAGGATATGAGTTTTATATTATTTTTGTTAATTTTATAATGTTAAACTTTAATAATAACAAGTAATTGTTGAGAACTGATTATCGAGAACTGCTTATCAAAGTTTACATTGTTGATCAGTTGCTAGAATTTGACCACCATTGTTTGGACTTAATGAACAATGGCATTTTTGGGGGATTGGCAATGATGAAAACATTTTGTAACTGTCTCTCAGACGATACACATCGTACTGCATGCTAGTAAGCTAGTTAAACAAGTGATGTCATTACAAATCAGCTATTCAGATAATTTAGGTAAGTAATTTATTTATTTATTTCATAAATACATAAATTTTCTTGAATTTAGCAGTCAGTACTCGTATTATTTATATTTTATAGTGGCGGCAAAAAGTCTAGCGCCTTGAAAAGTGACACTTATGACTTAGGTTATGGCAAATTCAGAGGAAAAATAATACAAGTTAGTATTGTTATTATTTAGAAAGAAATATAGGATTAAAATAATAACACATCGTCCTTACCAGGAACTAATGCTGCGACTAAACGCATTTTTTCTATGGTAAATAAAGTATGGACATCAGAAAAATCACAATTAAGTGTTGAGACTTTGAAAGCCATTTTATGTGTGAAATATAATTTAACAAATTCTTGTGAAAAATTGCATGACCTTTTAAACAACGACAGCAATCTACTAAAAAAAATTCACTCAAATGAGAAATATGCCAAAGAATAAAATAATTCTATACATAATTTTTTTATTTATTATATTTTTAAATTGTACATATGTTGAAATTTTAAAAAAATATATTACAATACTATTTTTGCATTCTATGAAAATTTTTGTTGCTTCATATAGACCAAATTTTTAATCAAGAACCCCCCCCCCCCCCCCCCCCCCCCGTCAGGGTAGAGGAGGACGAAGGAAGGTCAAGGGGGGGAAAAGGAGACATATGTACTACTCTTTGTAATATTTTAAGTAATAATAATAATTAAAAAAAGAACCCCCTCCCCCGGTCAACAGTGTCCCGCTTTACCAATGTTAAAATCTGGTCACCTTACTTTAAGCACACATATGTAGGCATATGCATGATAACTGTCTTCAAAAGATGAGGGGTGATAAGAAAAGTTAAGCCCCAGTGCAATTTACTGCTGTCAACTGGTTTTGCCATCGATGTTCCTTTGACATTAATGTTGATGATTTGTCTGAGCTTATAACTAAATGAATCTTATTACAAAACTAGAGGCCCAGTGCATGAAATTTGTGCAAGAGTAGGCCTTCCTTCCTCCAGCTGCCAGCACCAGCTTCCCTCTGGCATCTGGGATCTGGGCTTCCCTCGTAGCCCTGACTTCAACTGGAAGGTTGTCCAATCTAAGTAGCATTATTATGCTTTTATTATTATAGATACCTCTTTTTGGAGTTTATTTTTAAAATGCATTTATTGAATAAATAGAAAAGTTAATAGTGAAGTAAATAACTAAAATAAAATTTCCATTGAAATTTTAAAAATAAAGCAAACCCATCTTATTAAATATTTTTGAGATTTGTATCTTCTGCACTTGAAAATAGCCAATCTGATAGTTTACATGCTACCAAGGAAATTGGCAAATGGCTAGATTATTCCATTTGGATGTTTATTTATATCCTGATTGAAAAATAAAGTTCCTAAGTGGGAAAATACCTATTTCTCTTTAGTCATCATGTAAGAAGTTGGAATCAAGTCACTAAAATATATTCTGTATAACTTTCAGTAGACTATTTCAGAATGGTGATACTTTATTGCTAAAAACAATTTGCTTGGCCTCTGAGTATATAGAAAAGTTAACTTATAATGAATCATACATCTAAGCTAAGAGCTAAGACTATTAAATGTCTCAAAATATTTTTGTGACTATGGATTGGGCAAAGAATTCTTAGGAAACAGAAAACATGATCTGTAAAATAAAAAATATATATAATAAAATAGACTTCATCAAATTAGAAACGAAAAGGCAAGCCACAAATTAGTACAAAATATTTGCAATTCACTATCTTATAAAGGACTGTTATTAAACTCTTACAATCCATATATATATATATATATATATATATATATATATATATACACACACTAGGGGCCCGGTGCACAAAAATTTGTGCACTCGGGGTGGAGGGAGTCCCTCAGCCCGGCCTGTGCCCTCTCACAGTCTGGGACCCCTCAGTGGATGTCCTATGATGGCCCCAGTCTGCCAGGCGCCTTCTGTGTGTGTGTGTGTGTGTGTGTGTGTGTCACCACTGGGGACCTGCCCCCAGCCGCATCTGAGGCTCGGAGCAGTCCTCC
>PVJC01036165.1:0-17856 GCA_004026665.1 Murina feae | reverse complement strand
TGGGGCTAGAGTTGTTTCAGTGGGGCTTTTATGCTCACTGCATCTGCCCCGAGTGTGTTCCTTGTGGATCTGTTTTGTTTAGGTTAGTCCCACTCTGGCCACTGGGTGAGGCTGGCTCCTGTATCTTTAAGGAGGTGTTGAGTTAGCCTTTGCCTTAGGCTACTCAGTCTTTTATATGCAAAAGCCTCTGACGCAGCTTAGGAGGGGCGGGACCTCAGGGCATTTGCAGGGCAGGGCGGAGCAAATAGCTATGGCGCTTCTCAGCCCTGCGCTGAGAGACACCAGGTCTCTGTGTCCCATGGTAATTGCTGCAAGCAACACTGAGAGAAGCCCGCTTTGGATTTCCTCCTGGTGCCAGTCAGTCTCCCCTCTCCGGTTGTCTGGGTCCTCAGAAACTCGCCTGGAACTGGAGTTCAGAGCCGCTGGGAACTTGTGGCTCTCTCCATTTTGGAAAAGAACCACGACCTCCGGCACCAGCCCTTTCCCCGAGCCCCGTGCGCGCGCCTCCGTACCTCTGTACTTTGCTTCCACCGCTCCTCTGAGTCTCAGACTCTTTTCTAGTTGTAGGATTTTCACTCAGCCAGCCTTCTTGTGGGTGCGAGTGGTGTCCGTGTGTTTTTTTCGTGGTTTTCCTGAAATAGTTTTTCATGGCTGCATTTACGGTGTTTACCTTATGCTGCCATCTTGCTGTCTCCTCTGTTGTTTATTTTTTTATTTTTATTTTTATTCTTAATCTTCTTCTGATCCTCTTACAGCCAAAGCTGCAGGAAAAATCACCAAGATTGTCCACATATTCACCATTGCTGTTGATTCTCTTGGAAACTGATGTTTAATTTGTGAAGCCTAATTTTTAGTTTGTTTATCAACATGATTTTACCTCTATTAGTTTTTGGATCATCTGTTAGAAGAGTTGTGTATGGAAGCATTCAAGATGCTGGATAATAAACATGACATTACTGTGAACAAAACAAGAATGACTAAGATACTACAAGAAGGCACTCTGGAACTATGGCCTATGATTTCACATGCTGAACCAAGAAAACCAGTCTCAACAACTCCTTAACATGAGAATTGTTGCCCTGGCCAGTTTGTTCAGTGGTTGGAGCATCGGCCCACAGACTGAAGGGATCCAGGTTCAATTTCAGTCAAGAGCACGCAGCTCGGTTGCAGGCTCGATCCCTGGCCCTGGTCAGGGTGCATGTGGAAGGCAACCAATTGATGTGTCTCTCTCACATCGATCAATGTTTCTCTCTATCTCTCGCCTCCCTTCTACTCTGTCTAAAAATCAATTTTAAAAATTATCCTCAGCTGAAGATTAACAATAACAACAAAAGATGTAGATTGTTTCACGATCCCCAACCCTGGTGTTAATCCAGGTACAGAATAAAGTGTTACTAACGGTATAGAGTCCCTGCTGGCTGGCCAGAAGAAAATGCAAGGCTATTATTTCACCTGTAATAATTTGAGCTAAGCAATTTAAATGTTCATTTCACTCACTATATTATCTACAAAGTTGGGGACAAAATTTGAGACCATCTGGATTATTCAACTACTATGAATGGAATTAGTATGTCCCACAAGACTCTTTGGAGAGTTATTACCTCTACTAAAAGTTTTATCCCTTTAGACATTTTTTAGAAGATATAGTCTATTGAAGCTATAGGGGAAGTCATTCGCTAGAAATGATCTAACTAATAGCTCCATAGAAAAATTAGCCAATTACTTACCAACCACTTAGTTGGTATTGAAAAGCCTGATTTACACACAAATAAAAGAATCCAATAGCTGATGAGAGATGCATTCAACCTTATTATAACTGTAGGCTTATTTCCTTTGAGTTTGTCATTACAATCACTATTATATCCCAAGAATGTCCGTAGCCTCCACTTGCAGGACAAGGACAATTTCCTTTATTTATATATTGTCTAAAAAAACAGTCATTATGGGTAAGGCTGATGTAACATATATTTATACCAATCTTTAAATTGCTGCACTATCAATAGCTTGGGAGAGCTGAGTTACTAGTATAGAGTTATGGTAATAATTATCCCTAAACTCATGTACATTGTTATTGCAGTAAAAGACCTATGATAGATTAACTCAGAAATGTGTAACCTTAAACCACTAAAGAAGAAAAATATGACATAATTTGTTATCACATGATATAGCAATAGAGATACAAATGCCCTTTTTTACCACCTCCAACCTCTGGCAAATTATACCATAACCAGCAAGAAAGTGGGAACACTTTGAAATGCTCAAGTTGATGAGACCTTAAAAGTAAAGCAGTATGACTGACAGGCTGGGACTACTCTGTCCTCAGCAGTAGGAAGTGTATAAGCCCAAAATAGTCACCCTTGCCTCTGAGGTGACTGGAGGAAAGCACACTAAAAAGATGTACCCCTACTGGTTGACAGGCATTTAAGTTCAGCTCCAGAAATAGTAAAAATTATCATGAATGAATGGAATGGGTCGCTAACTATTTTTAACTGAGTTTATTGGGATGATCCTGGTTCATAAAAGCATACAGGTTTCAAGTATACAAGTCAACAAAATATCACCTGCATACTACATTGTGTGCCCACTGCCCCAAAGCAGTTTCTTTCCATTCCCATTTACCTCCTGTTGCCCACTTCCACCTCCCTACAACCCCCTTTTCCTGGACTATCACCACACTGTTTTCTGTGTCTATGTGAGATATACATACTAGTGTATTTTATTTTGCTTAATCCCTTCCCATCTTTCATCCAGCCCACAACCCCACTTCCCTCTGACAGCTGTCAGTCTGTTCCAAATACCCATGACTCTGTTTCTATTTGGTTCATCAGATTATTTTGTTCATTATATTCCACATATAAGAACATATGGTATTTGTCTTCCTCTGACTGGCTTATTTCACTTAGCATAATACTTTCTAGGCCCATTCATACTGACACAAAAGGCAAGATTTCCTCCTTTTAAAAAAAAAAAAAAAAATTTTTGCCCTAACTGGTTTGGCTCAGTGGATAGAGCATCAGCCTGTGGACTCAAGGGCCCCAGGTTCAATTCCAGTCATTGGTTTTTTACTGGGGCACATCCCCAGTTGGGGGTGTGCAGGAGGCAGCTGATCAATGTTTCTCTCTCATTGATGTTTCTAACTTTCTATCCCTCTCCCCTCCTCTCTGTAAAAAAAAAAAAAAAAATCAATAAAATATATTTTTTTTAAAGTTTTTAATGATTTCAGAGAGAGAGGAAGGGAGAGGGAGAGAGAGATAGAAACATCAATGATGAGAGAGAATTATTGATTGGCTGCCTTCTGCACACCCCCTACTGTAGATTGAGCCCACAACCCAGGCATGTGCCCTGACTGGAAATTAAACTGTAACCTCCTGGTTCATGGGTCAATGCTCCACTACTGAGCCACACCAACCAGGCAAGATTTCCTTCTTTTGAACAGCTGAGCAGTATTCCATTGTGTAAATGTACCACTGCTTTCTTATCCAGTTATCTACTGATGGGCACTTGGGCTGTTTTCACATCTTGGCTATTGTAAATAACGCTGCAATGAACATAGGGGTGCATATATTCTTTCACATTAGTGTTTTGGGTTTCTTTAGATTTATTCCCAGAATTAGGATTGCTGGGTCAAAAGGAAGTTGCATTTTTAATTTTTTGAAGTAACTCCATACTCTTCCACAGTGGCTGCGCCAGTCTGCATTCCCACAAACAGTGCACAGGGCTTCTTTTTCTTCCACAGCCTCCACACAACACTTTTTTTGTTGTTGATTTGTTGGTGATAGTCATTATGACAGGTGTGAGGTAATATCTCATTGTGGTTTTAATTTGCATCTCTCTGATGATTAGTGACTTTGAACATTTTTTCCTAAGTCTATTTGCCATCTGTATGTCCTCTTCAGAGAATTGTCTATTCAGGTCCTTTGCCCATTTTTTAATTGGATTGTTTGGGTTTGGGGGATTTTTCAGTGTTGAGTTGTATTTGTTCTCTATATCTTTTGGAAATTAACCCCTTTCAGTTGTATCATTGGCAAATATGTTTGCCCATACAGTGGGTTCTCTTTTCATTTTGTTGATGGTTTCTTTTGCTGTGCAGAAGCTTTTTAGTTTTATGTAGTCACATTTGTTTATTTCTTCCTTTGTTTCCCTTCCCCAAGGAAATATATAGACAAAAATATTGCTATGAGAAGTGTCTGAAATTTTACTATGTTTTTTCTATACTTTTATGGTTTTGTGATTTACATTTAAGTCTTTAATCCATTTCAAATTTATTCTTGTATGTGGTGTAAGTTAGTGGTCTAGTTTCCTTTTTTTATGTTATCTGTCCAATTTTCTCAACACCTTTTATTCGATAGACTGTCTTTACCCCTTGCATGTTCTTGCCTCCTATGTAAAATATTAATGGGTCATTACATATTTTAAATACACCCTAATGAATGGATTGGTGAAGCATTTGGTCCTGCCATAGAAAAATCACCTCTCTGTATACTCATATCTTCATGGTTCCTGTCTCTCCTCTCTTACTCTTTCCCACTCATGACAACATTTAACTAAACTTTTAAAATTTTTAATGTGTGCTTTCAAACAATTCCCCCTTAAGCCATTTTTTTAGTCTAATATAACTTGTGTTTCTAGGTGATCATGTCTATCTGATTGAACCAGGAGAAGGGAAAGGTCTTTAGGTCATAAATGAAAGAATTTAATTAGATGATCTCTCAGGTCCATAGATTAATACCTTGAAATACGTTCCCATGATACACAAGCTGCCAATAAGAATGAAGCCACTGGTTTCACTTACCACATCCTGATGTCATTCTCAGTGACCTGTTTTAGGTGAAGTGATAAAGGTCCAGATGAGTGCAGTCTCCCCAAGGAGCTTATGAGACATCTATTGGGGCAGCTCCTAAGAGCAGGGCCAGGAGCTACAGATAAGACATTGGGTCTTGCCACAGGATTAGCTATAATGGTGAGGTTGTTGAATGAGGTCTTGGTATTTGGAGGTTCATCAGTTAGAATAGCCTTTTCCATTTCCAAAGCACATCTAAAGATGTGGTCAGGGCTGTCAAGGTAATACTTTGCAAAACTCTTCAAACCTTTGTGGAACTGATGTAAAGGGCTCTACTTCATAAGACTGGGTCTTCATTTAATTAGCAAAGGAAAATAAAGTAAGTTAAAGTGAAGTAATAAAGTAGAAACACATATACAACTTCCAAGGCCCACCAAAGTTTCAAACTGGGGCACAGAATCCACTTCCTCACAACACTCAATATGAGATTGATTAGTCAAACTCTAAGCGTGGTTGAAAGAGACACACACAGGGATAAAAAGTAAGGAGAAAAGTTATCAGAAGAACAGGATACCCTTTGATAAGGGAGATCATGTTTATGAGGGAACTCTACCATCTCTATATATAAATAGATCATAAGAACTCTTGAGCATATTATAACCAAGGGCAGCAGCAGCATTCACACACTGGAGCCAACTCCAAGTCCCAAGGTAAAGCTGGATAACTGATTCTGGGATAGCACTGCCAAGTGAGAACTGTCTTTTAAAGATGAGATAAAGGGTCCTTGTCCAATTTCAGTGTTGTCCCCAGGCCCTTGAACAAGTCTCATTAAGTAGAGAAACTGTACTTTCTCTTCCACACTCTAACCTGTGTATGGTGTGGGATATATTGCTTTAGCCTGAACTAAAGGGCTCCACATATGATTTCAAGTGTACTTGAAAAGCTAACAGCAAATCTGTCTTTTGGACAGCAAATTACTTCCCTTTTTTGACATATGCATGGTCTTTATACACAAGCGAATACCAACAGGAGGCAAAGCCAATGACATGCTTTTACCACTTATAGATTTAAATCTTATCAGGGCTTTTTTCTTTTGGGGGTATACTAAAGGTACACTTATTTTTTCTTTCCACAAAGAAAAAAAGAAAGCTGGTAGTTTGCTTGTAGAACTTAATTTTTTTTTAATTTAACAAACAATGAGCACCTACTTTTTACCAAGCAATTTAGGAAGAGTGTTTAAAATAAAATCGATCTGAAAATTAGATGATACTTCCAACTAAAGCCCTCTAGAATGTTGTTGTTTTAGAATTGAAGGTGCTATATAATGTTGGGTTTTAAAAGGGTGTCCAAAACAGGGTACTCCCAAGAAAGAGAACATAATTGCTCTCACTGTCTCTTGCTTAAAACATCAAGTAAATTTCAAATTGGTGTCCTTGCCCTGGCCACATGGCTCAGTGGTTGAGGGTCGAACTATGATCCAGGAGGTCACAGTTCAATTCCTGGTCAGAGCATACGCCCAAACTGCAGGCTCAATCCCAAGTGCGGGGCATGCAAGAGGCAGCCTATCAGTGACTCTCTCTCATCATTTATGTTTCTCTCTCTCTCTCCCTCTCCCTTCCTCTCTAAAATCAATAAAATATATATTTTTTTAATTTGGTGTCCCTACCTCCTATCCATTATCTTCTCTCAATCAAATTTTCCCATGTCAGAGCAATCTCTCTTAAAAAAAAAAAAAAAGCCACAATCTTAGCACCTCAGTTCCTCCTCTTTTTTTTCCTCAATAATCTATGTTTATAAAAACCAAGCAACTGAACAGTGGAACGATCAGAACGCCCAGTGGCTATGATACACACTGTGGTGACCAACCAGCCCGATCGGGGGTGGGGGCGGCAGGGTGGTGGTGCCATGGGCGGTTGGCTGGCCAGCCCCACCCCCGATCACTGAAGTTTCACCTTCTGTGATTCTAAGTAAATGCTCTCCAGCCTTCATAGATCAGGAACCTGAATGACCAGTGATTAGGAGGAAAACTGCTCATGGTCTGGACCATCAGTCAGGTGTCTAGGAGAGGTGCCCAGCACAATCACCATCTTCCTGCGTTCTCTCTCCACTGCTTACTACCAAAGAGGGCACCCACATCACACCACAGCCTCTCTTTAGAGGGTGTGTCAGCAGGGAACTAAATTGCATTACCTGTCTGGGGAGAGGCTTAGAAACAGAAGCTAAAAGTATCCCTGACACTAAAGCGCCTTTGAAACTTCAACTCATTGGAAAGCCAACAGCAAATGTGTATACTCCCTGCAAAGATCTTTGACATTAATAACTCCCCCCTGCCAGTCCCGCCCTTGATCACACCCTGCCCCCTATAGGGGTAGGTGGCCAGACCCCACCCATGAATGACTTTGTGCACCAGGCTTCCAGTCCTACATAAAGTCCAAACTTCTTATCAAAGCCTCCCAAGCTTCTACCATCTGACTCTGACTTCTCATTCCAACCTCACCCTCTCCTTCACAAAGGCTAGAATATCTCCCCAAACTATAAACTAGAAGTTTAAAAAAATGCTACTAATTTTGTTATAACTTCATATTATTTGAGCCGGTGGGATAATAATATGGTTGCTCTTTCCTGGAAACAGCATATCAAAACTACAAAGGAACCAATGGTTGGACTCTGATCCAAAACATAGCCCTTCAATTAGGAAGCAGCCTCATTGTTATGAGCAGTGGGATATTTTCAGGAAAGCTACTTCGAATATTATCTGTGCCACAATAAAGGAGATGTGGGCCAGAATTTTATTTTATTTTATTTTATTTTAAATATATTTTATTGATTTTTTACAGAGCAGAAGGGAGAGGGATAGAGAGTTAGAAACATCGATGAGAGAGAAACATCAGTCAGTTGCCTTCTGCACACCCTCCACTGGGGATGTGCCCACAACCACGGTACATGCCCTTGACCAGAATTAAACCTGGGACCTTTCAGTCCGCAGGCCGATGCTCTATCCACTGAGCCAAACCAGTCAGGGCAGTGGGCCAGCATTTTAATGAACATCATAAAATCTGTTGAGAATAAGCATGACCATAAACCCTAACCTAGTACTCCTCAGGGTTGGAATAATGTAATGGTTCAAAATGGACCCTGGGATCTTGTGCTGCATTGTTCTCTCCAAATGGTCCCCTTATTTATGAGGACAATCATAAATAGAGTTCTAGGTAGGCAATTTGGCTTGAACTTTGTAAAAAGAGATGAGGGGATGCTACTTTCCTTTCTGGCATTCCCACCACCTGGTCTGGACCCCTCCTGCTGCTCTGTGCCAGACCTGCCAGACTATGCACCATGCATCACCATCTCTCTTTAATCTCTCTCCTATCCAGCCCAACGTGATTCACAGTATCTCAGTGCCCTGCTCCCAACTAGAAACAGACTGGAGTATTGAGCTCAGGTGTTCCCCTGTAAAAGATTATGCATCCGCTCCCTTTGCAAAGTTACTTCATAGTGCCCTCCCACTGTGGGTAAAATATACTTTTCTGTCCCTTCAATACTGACATTGCTTTAGCCAATGAATGTTAGTGGATGTGACATAAATAAAGACCTTAAATGTGACTTCACAGTGTGTCTTGTGCTTTTGTGCTCCTGTGATTTGCCATGAAAAAAATCACGTCTCCAGGCAGCTGCTGGTCCTAAGAGAACAATAAATTTGGGGTAGCAGATATAAATGCAACTGATCCCAGTCAAACCCAGCAGAACCAACCTGCAGCCCCATGAGCAGAAATATACAAATGTTTGTATTTGTAAGGCACTGAGTTTTTGAGATGGTTTGTTACTCAAAATTATTATGGCAAAAACTGAATACACTACTAAACCAATTTTCATGAGGGCAATAATGATCAGTATTACCCATCATATGCCAAGCTTTTATCTATGCAATGGCAACCAGAACTTAACTCAAATGGTTACAGCGAGAGATAAATGAGATAACAATTGCAAAGCCCTTAGGTAGGGATTGGCCCACAGAAAAATGCAACAAAGTCATTTTGAGATTATTTCATTAATCTGTTACCTTGCTAAGTTTACTTGTATTTTCAGATGTTTCCCAAAACAGGATGGTTAAATTCATATAAGTACAGTTTCTAGTTAAGACCTCTTAGGTACTCTCTGCCCACTAAACCACGATATTAGTTTGGGAATGCCCAAAGGATAGAAAGATTTAGGGATAGATAGCTGAAAGAGGGGAGAGAAAACAAAAGAGTATTTACTTAGAAAATGTGGGAGGCAAATATACTTGGGAGAACAAATATTCAGGCCAAACAGTCTCCAGTAAGATAAGTAGTTTGATCAAAATTCTGTAATTTAACCTCCCCTGACCAACACAGCCAAGATAAGCCTCAGTAAGTTTTTCCTAGCACTAAGCATTTGCCTCCAACAAAGCCTCGGGTCCGATTTACAGTTCTTCAAAGTTGACCTTTGAAGGAAGCTTTACTACACCCTGGGAACATAGAGGCACTATGTTACAATTATCATTGATTCATTCAGGCCCCTTCTCAAAGGAATCTATTTATTTCACTAAATTCTGACTAAATATGACTATTAAAAGTCCAAATGCTTCCCACAGAAAATTTGTCCTTTTCTTTTTCTAAACACGACACATGATTTAAACAAAACCACTTTATGCTCAGTTATACAGTAGTTTTACCTAGTATTTTAAAATAGGTAAAACCACTTTAACACAGAGGGATGGATTTCTAATGTTAAACTTGGAAACAATATGTTAGGTAAATAGTGGAGAGAGATTTGAGAGGGAGAGGAAGCTATAAAGCTTATAAAAGACCTGGCAAATCATAGTAAATACCAAAACCATAGTAAATATGTAAATAGCTATCCCCTTATTTCATTTACTGACCAAGCCAATAATGGCTAAATCAGAACACAACTGCAGAAGGATTTCAATTGGTTTCTAAAGAACATGAAAAATATGCTATAAGTTTTCTTTTAGAAAAAGTAATGGCTCTAATATGAGTAGTTTTTATCATCCCTTGGGCATCAAGATTCTGAGTCCTGCTTTCATGAATGCCTATTCTGAAGGAATCCAGTGTTTTCTATTAGACAATGGAAGGACATTGATTGGGCACCTACTATGTACTCTACTAGGGGACTTACAGCATTATGAAGTAGGTACAGGACCAGCTTCATGAGCATGTGACAGATACAATCACATAGAGCCCTGCTCTCAGAGTGTCCTGTGTTGTGTTTAAAAGTTCTGCTGTTGCCCTAACCAGTTTGGCTCAGTGGATAGAGCGTCGGCCTGCGGACTGAAAGGTCCCAGGTTCGATTCCAGTCAAGGGCACGTACCTTGGTTGTGGGCACATCCCCAGTGGGAAGTATGCAGAAGGCAGCTGATCAATGTTTCTCTCTCATCGTTGTTTCTAACTCTCTATCCCTCTTCCTTCCTCTCTGTAAAAAAATCAATAAAATATATTTTTAAAAATATAAAAATAAATAAAAGCTCTGCTGTTGCCATCTTGAAATTTTTAATAATTTTATCTTGTATAATGTATTTTTTTGTTTGTTTGGTGTGTTTTTTTCAGTATGTATTTTATAAGTGAAGCTGAATGGGACAATGGAGCATGCATAAGAGCAAAGCAGGTATATGCATGTGTCAGCTGTAACTTGCCATTTCATGCTTATTGGGGTCTCACTAAAACCCAAACTATAGTTGGTCCACCAGAATTCTGTGGTCATATTCCATAGAGCACACCTATGACTGAGTAAGCTGGGTCACCAACAGATCAGAGTCCATGCTTTACCCTATTGAACCAGGACTTTGCTTGGAACAAAAAATAAGGTAATAATACTCTAAGAAACATGAAGGACCTAGGAATCCTATCACATCCTTTTTTTATCCTATTACTTCTCAATATCACTAATGCTGAAAATGATGACACAGGAAAAATAAAATAAAGGAAAGATAAGGCAACTCAGTTGGCTTCATTTCAGTCCTTCCTTCCTCATCAGGAATGGAAGGTAGAGAGTGTTGGTAAAATGTGCACATATAAATAAGTAAAATAAAAAGTTAGTTTTGTGCAGTTTTTCCCCCACTGTTCTGGTAAGAATGAAATACATATACATGTATGAGTTAAAAAATGCTGATTATTCCACATGAGTTAAATGTCCTTATATTTGCATTTATATATATTGTAAATATCTATTGGCATTATCAACATAAAGATGAATGATCAAATATGGTAATAATTTAAGTCTTTAATTTTTTATGCTTATAAGGATCATATCATTATAAGTAATAAAATATTTATAAAGGAATAAAGCTTTATATATCAGTGCTTTTAACAGCACCTTTTTCCTGCTTTTTTAATAAGGAGTCTGTCATTTTCCTTTTGCTGTGGGCCCACAAATTATGTAGCTAGCCCTGAGTAGGTACTATTATCCCCTATTTATAAATTTAAAAAATTATAATCAGAGAGTTTAAGTAGCTTTCCCAAGACCACATTATTAGCAAGTGGCAAACACCAGATTCAAACATAAGTCTGACTCCAAAGATAATGCTCCTCAACCATTCCATACTACATGCAAACTACAGCTGGGGAAGGGCCCAATGGTAAATTTTACCATTCATCTTTTTATTGCAGTAGGGGCCCGGTGCACGAAATTCATGCACTGGGGGGGGGGGGGTGGAGGGTCCTCAGCCCAGCCTGCCCCTCTCACATATTGGGAGCCCTCAGGGGGTGTCTTACTGATGGCTTAGGCCCGCGCCCTGATCCCCTTGGGGAGTGGACCTAGGCCGAAGTCTGGCCTCCCTTTGTGGGAGGCGACTGGGTTAATTAGGGGAAGCCACCAGCCCCATCACTGCGCTGCTACAGCCACTGCCAGTCACCGCAGCCACCAAGGTGTTTTCATCAACACGGACTCCAGTCCCTTCACCATGAAGAAATAACAACTTTCTTTAGGCATTTTCAAGATGTATCTTTCATAGGATCTGACATTTCTTTCTTTTTTTTTTTTTTTATCCTCACCTGAGGATATATTTCCATTGATTTTTAAAGAATGTGGAAGAGAAGAAAAAAACAAAGAGAAACATCAAAGTGAGAGGAACACTTTGATTGGTTGCCTCCTGCATATGTCCTGACCTGGGCCCCGGCCAGGGAGAAGCCTGCAACCTAGGTACATGCCCTTGGTCAGAATTGAACCCAGATCCTGCAGTCAGCAGGCTGAGGCATTATGTACTGAGCCAAACCGGCTAGGACAGGATATGACATTTCTTAGCTCTCCAGCAGTGGACCTTCATTTTTTTTTCCTCCAGGAGTGTGGTGGAAAAACCCTAGATCACCTTTAGGGATTCTTATTACCCAAGTTACTAAGAATATTACCAGTGGCATACAGGGAGCTTAGCCAATGAGCAGTAAGAAAAGATGTTTCCTCTGTAGTTCACTCTAATCACTGGCTCCACCCCTGCTCCTCCAATCCCAGTTCCACCTTTGCTCAGGCCTGTAACCTCTGGCTGAGGATTAAGGACTGGGCAGGGGACCCCCAAGCCTCTCCGATTGCCAGCTTCACAGAGCCTAGGCCTCTGCAATCACCAGCTCGGATCCTGCCCCCTGCCATCACCAGCTCTGCCCTTGCACACTGGCAGCCTCTGGCCAAGGCTACAGGCCTGGGCAGGGGGCCCCCAGACTCCTGCTTTGCCAGCTCCACTGGTGCCCAGACTCCTGTGATCGCAGGCTCCACCCCTGCCTCTCTGATCGCTGCCTCTGCGGAACCCAGGCCCCTGCGATCTCCAGCCTTGCCCCTGCCCAGGCCTGGGTAGGGCACCCTCATACCCCTCCGATCACCAGTTCCACCCTTGCCCCCTCTGATCACTGGCTCCACACTTGCCTATGCCTGAGGCCTTTGGCAAAGGCCTCTGACCTGGGCAGGGGAACCCTAGCCCCCTCTGATCTCCTCTTCCACCCCTCAGGCCCCCCACCTCTCCTGCCACCTGCCTGGCTAACAGGCCTGACCACTTCAGTGGCAGGGCTGAGCCAGACTGGGCACCGCCATGTTGTGGCTCTGGGGGCGGCCATCTTTGTCATGGAGTGATGCCTAATTTGCATATCAGTCTTTTATTAGATAGAACTAGGGGCCCAGTGCATGAAATTTGTGCATGAGGGGGAGGGTGGAAGTCCCTCAGCCCTACCTGTGCCCTCTCACAGTCTGGAACCCCTCAGTGGATGTCCTATGATGGCCCCAGTTTGCCAGGAGCTGTGTGTGTGTGTGTGTGTGTGTGGCCACTGGGGACCTGCCCCCAGCCGCATCTGAGGCTCAGAGCAGTCCTCCTGTGTGTGTGTCTACCTGCTGGGGGCCTGCCCCCAGGCTTGGAGCAGGCACCCCTTCTATGTTGATCTCTCAGGGTTGCCCTCCCCTGCATGTTGTTCTTTTTTTTTTGAGCTGTGGCCAGGGCTGGGTGCTGCCTGCCTCCCAAGCTTGCCTACTGCCCATCTTCCTCCAGCCACCAGAGAGCAGGGAAAACCCCGCCTCGTGGTCAGGCCAGCCTTTTCCTGCTCCCTGATCCCAAGAAGGGGCCTGGGGAGCCTCCAAGCAGGCCCCCAGCCCCCAAGAGCTTGCTTTTCCACTCCCCAATGCCCCCCAAAGGGCCTGGGGAGCTGCCAAGCAGGTCGCCGACTCTTTCCCACTCACTGGTCCACTGCTGCCTTCCTTTCCCACTCCCCAGTGCTGCTAAGGGGTCTGGGGAGCTGCCAAGCAGGACCCTGGCCCCTGCAGCCTTGCTTTCCTGCTCCCCGGTGCCCCGCAAAGGGCCTGGGCAGCCGCCAAGCAGGCCGAGACCCCCCACCGCCTCTTTCCCACTCCCCGTCCCGCCACCTTGCTTTCCCACTCCCCAGTGCCCTGCAAGGGGCCTGGGAAGCTCACCAAGCAGGCCGCTGACCCCACGCCACCTCTTTCCCGCTCCCCAATGCTCCTCAAAGGGACTGGGCAGCCAGCAAGGAGGCCGCTGCCTCTTTCCCGCTCCCCGGTGCCCTGCAAGGGGCCTGGGAAGCCCACCAAGCAGGCCGCTGAGCCCCCACTGCCTCTTTCCTGCTCCCCAATGCCCTTCAAAAGGCCTGGGCAGCCGGCAAGCAGGCTGCTGCCTCTTTCCCGCTCCCTGGTTTCCCGCAAAGGACCTGGGCAGCTGCCAAGCAGGCCCTTGGCCCCCCACCGCCTCTTACCCGCTCCCCGGTGCCCCTCAAAGGGCCTGAGGAGCCGCCAAGCAGGCCACCAACCCTGCCACCTCTTTCTCACTCACTGGTCCTGGGTCCTGCGCTGTTCCACCCTGCAGCCACTCTGTGCACTTGGGAGGTCCCTCAGGCCGGCCTGTGCCCTCTCGCAGTCTGGGACCCCTCTGGGGATGTCCACCTGCTGGCGTGCCTGACCAGCCTGGGTGAGGGGCTGATGGCTATCTGCAGGCTGGCCAAGCCCCCCAGTAACATCCCTCACCCCATTGGGGTGTGGCCAGCCTGGGTGACGGGCTGATTGGCACTTTCAGGCTTTAAGGCTGCCCACAGCTCCCATTGACTCAATGTCCCAGCAAGGCTGGCTGGAAGCAGGTTTCTGGGGTTTGTTTATCTTCTATAACTGATACACTATTTCTTTAAGCCGAGGCCTACTAACGAAGCCTCTTCTCTGCTTCACCTTGCGCTTCTATAATGAGACAATATTACTCTTAGTGGTCAGGCAAGGCCTGCTGTTTCCTTCAGCTCCCGAGGATTTTATGATTGATATTTTGTTGCAAACATGTTTTACTTGAGCAGGATAAGCAGAGCGGCTGCAAACAGTTTCAGTTTCACTCCTGCTGCAATGGAAGCTGCCATTTACTCAGGTCTGTAATGGCGGCCTCCATGTTGGCTGGGCTAATTTGCATACAGTCGCTCTGATTGGTGGGCATGGCTTACCCATCCCGAAGAAATGGTTAATTTTAATATTATGCCTTTATTAGTTTAGATAATGCCAATATGTATCTACAGTCTTGAGACTGAATCTGGTCTTCAATTTCTGCTCAGGTAGACTTGTTTGAAGCAAAATTTGGATTAAGACTCACCCCATGAACCAAAAAGTAGCTGGAAAGTTAAGAAGGCTATTTTAAGAAACTTCTTCTAACATTCTTTTCACTATCCTGTGATTTGGTTTCTCAGCTTACAGGTCCACCTGAGATCATCAATTCAAATACAAGTTCATCATACTCAGCTGACAATAAGACCCTTTAATTTTCTCTCAAACTCTCTTGTTTCTGAAATCCCATACATTGAGTCATATGGAAATGTCTCATTTAATTTTTTATATAGGTCATAATTACCAACTACATGGTCCAAGGAATCATGTTGATATGACTACAAACTAAATTTTTCTAATACCTTTTGCTAATTAACCTTTTTCACCTAATATTTCATAAGCTTCATACTGTCCATAAGACCTTGGGCCTCTAACAATTTACCTTCTGCCTTAAGGAGACATTCTCCTAGATTCACAGCAACAGGTTCTAAGTCTTTTCTCTCTCACCTTTCCTAGTAGCATTTACAAACTCAGAGTCAGCACACATATAGATTAACTAGAGGCCTGGTGCACAGATTCGTGCATCAGTGTGTTCCTTTGGCCTGGCCTGTGGGGATTGGGCCAAAACCAGCTCTCTGACATCCACTGAGGGGTCCCTGGTTTCGAGAGGGAGTTCTCAGGTGACACACCCTGGAATAAGGCTCCCTCCTCCCTGGTTCCAGATGCATCACACAAGAACCGCAGCTGCCAAGTCACTGCAGCTTGGCAGCTCCTGCATTGAGTGCCTGCCCCTGGTGGTCAGTGGGAATCATAGGTACCATTAGGATGGTCATTTAGGCTTTTATATATATAAACTGGAGGCCTGGTGCACGAAATTTATGTATGGGGGAGAGGGGTCCCTCAGTCCAGCCTGCACCCTCTCTAATCCGGGACTCCTGTGGGATCAGGCCTAAACCAGCAGTCGGACATCCCCCTCGCAATCCAGGGCCGCTGGCTTCTAACCACTTGCCTACCTGCCTGACTGCCTGATCGCCCCTAACCCCTCTGCCTACCAGCCTGATTACCCCCTAACTGCTCCCCTGTCAGCCTGATCACCCCTTAACTGCTCCACTGCCTGTCTGATCACCCCTATCCACCTCTGCCTCGGCCTCCACCACTGCAGCTTTGTCCAGAAGGATGTCCAGAATGACATCTGGAAGGTCGTTTGGCTGTCTGGTCTAATTAGCATATTAGTATAGATAGTTAAGGATCATAATTCTTTGTTGCCTGTAAATGGTCAGTGAGAGAGTTATCTTTTTATCACACATAGGAGGAAAGTGTTTATAAAGCTAGAAAATACAAATTAGGACAAAGATTCTTCCTTTTATCTTCTTGAAATAAAATTTCCACCTATATATTTTGTTCTTTTTTTTTTTTTTTTCAATTTTCCCTATAGAATTGTGGAGCTGCTTCCAAAGCTGAAAATGTGAAATATTTGTGTCAAAAAATTTATTATAGCAACTCTTCCTTGGAGAGCTTCAGAGAATTGAATATATTTCATAGCTATTTCCAGACACAGAACACAAAAACTGTTGTCAAGAAAATTCCTCTAAGAATGATGCAGTGAAGATGCTACTGTCAGAAAAACAATAAATTCTTCAATGATAACAATTTCTATAAAACATTTCTGAAAATATAGGAATAACACTACATAAATATTCTCACTTGAACTTACTTGAGAAGACATGCATAACCATAAACTGTACTAATAATAGGTTTAAAATTTACACCACATGAATTCTTGAAAAATATTCCTTGTGATATATAAATCCATGGAATCACACTGCTAGCCAAAGAATAAAAGGAAAAGTGGAGGTTGCGAAGACACACAACCAGAGACTTCAGACCAAACCTAAATGTAGTATAACGCCATAAAATGTTTTTAAATATTTTATTTAAATTATTTGTCTCATGCCAGAAACTGCTCATCTGGTCTCCATTTCCAGAGGAAAGAACAGTGACACTTACTATATGAGGAAGCTAAAAGCAAATGGCATTCTTATTTATAAGATGGTGCTTTAGAAGGTATATGATTTTAATTTAAAGCATAATTACATAAATACAATGTAATAAATATGGGGTTTGTGATACTATGACATCAATATTGTGATAGCCCGCTTTCCAAGACTGCCCCAATAATCATAGTCTCATACTCAATGCCCTTAGATAGTCTTCTCCCATGCTGAATCATGGCTAGCCTATGTGACAAATACTGCAGAAATAAAAGACATCCCAGCTTCAGCCTTTTTCTGACTTGGATTACCAGTCATGTGAGTCACATGTCATGATGATGCTCAAGCAGCCTATTGAGAAGCCAAACTGAAGAACTAAGGCCTGCCACCAAAATCCAGGACCAACTTGCCAGCCACATGAGCCAACCACTTTGTATACAAATCCTCCATTGCCCATCAATCCTTTCTGACTGTAATCTCATGACAGCCCCCAAACTAGAATCATCGAGCTAAGATAGCACTACTGAATTTCTGACAATAAATAATAAATATTTATTGCTTACAGAAATAAAGTTTTAAAATAATTTGTTGTGCAGCGACAGATGACTAATACACTGGCTTTCTCAACATGATAGGTAGATGTTCTCTGTATATTGTTCTTTATTTCCGTCAGTGTATGCTTGATTTCTAGCTGGTTCTTTTTCATATGCTCAAGGTTCTCACTAAATTTATCAGCAGTCTCTAGAAACTTCTTGAAAAACCTAATAACCGTAGTTTTGAACTCTATATCCTGTCTTTTGCGTTCCTCCATTTCTGTTTTCTCTGACCTGTTTCGTAGTCTCCACATTTTGGCTTTCTGTGCTGGGTGTCCTATATAGGGCCCAGTGAATCAGCCTCCCCAATCACCTGGGGTGGACACTCTTGTTGTATGCCTTTGAAATCTGGGTGCACAGCCTTGTTGTAGTTATCACTGGGAGGTATCACTGGGGGGAAATGACCTGCAGGCCTTTCTCCTCGTTGTTTGGAGTTTGGATCGATTTGGAGTTCTGTCTC
>PVJC01036164.1:0-17871 GCA_004026665.1 Murina feae | reverse complement strand
GAGAGCATTATGCTAAGTGAAATAAGCCAGTCAATGAAAGAAAAATACATGACCTCACTCATTTATGGATAATAATAAGCATTATAAACTGGTGAACAAAAATAGATACAGAAGCAGAATAGCATCAAACAGACTGTCAAACTACAGCAGGAAGGTCGGGGAGGGTTGGGGGGAGGGGAAAGAGATCAACCAAAGGACTTTTATGCACGCATATAAGCATAAACACTGGGGGGTAGGGGAGGCTGGGGGAAGGTGGGGGGGGGGAAGGAGACATATGTACTACTCTTTGTAATATTTTAAGAAAACAAAATTTAAAAAAATTTGGGTGGCCCCACTTCACTAATAGCCTCTATTTTAAGTGACTCTCTCAACAATGCTTATTCCATTTAATTTTTTCCCCATTATCAATAGTAAGCCCTTCTTAAATGTTATATCTCCTGGCAAAATTCTATTCCACTGCCACTGTTGCTTTGAAGATGTCGCTCAGGCATTTATTACTGTAAGTAAAGACCAAGAAAGCATGTTAGGATGTTTTCTGGTGAAGTTGGAGGCATTACAACATCCACCACGCTGGAATCCGTTCTGTACCCACAGTCCTCCTCTCTCCCCTAACGAGAGATCCTACAATTTGTATCTCCTAGTGGCTGGCAGAGTCCAGCTCCGATGATGCGTGCCGAAATGTTTGTTTTTGTTTGGCCCATTCCGCTCAGAGGACCGGGCGGGAGGGCTGCGGTGGAGACGGGGGGCGCCGCCCAGGAGGCGCGGGGCGTGCCCGCTGGGGGTGCAAACGCCTGATATTCCCGGCGGGGCCTGCGCCGCACCCCGCGGCCCACCCACAGATGGAGACGGGCCCAATCTCGCCCGCCAGACCGTGCCGTGCCCCGTTACGGCACCCGTGCCCGGAAGGGAGCGTTTCGGGTAGAGACAGGTTCGGGCGGCGGCCGCCGCCTCAGGAAAGACGCCTGGGCGCCGGCCCGGGCTCCCGGCCCAGCCCGCCCGGCCTCGCGCCCCCGCCCCCGCCCCGCGCGCCACCCGGCGCCCGGGTTCCCTCCCGACGCCGGCGGGCCCGGAGCCTCGCGGACGTGACGCCGCGGGCGGAAGTGACGTTTTCCCGCGGTTGGACGCGGCGCTCGGTTGCCGGGCGAGGGGGAGGGCTTGTCGGTTTTCCTCAGGGGACATTCATATTATTTTTGTAACGGGAGTCGGGAGAGGACGGGGCGTGCCCGGCGTGCGCGCGTCCTCCCGCCCCGGCCCCCCTCGCCGCTCGCGGGCTCTTGCCCTGGCAGCGCGTCATGCCGCCCAAAACCCCCCGGAGAGCCGCCGCCGCCGCCGCCGCCCCCCCGGCGCCGCCGCCCCCTCCCGCGGAGGACCCCGAGCAGGACAGCGGCCCCGAGGACCTGCCTCTGGCCCGGTGAGCGAGCACCGCCGCTGCGACGGCCGGCGCGCGGGAAGGGCGCCCGGAGGATGCGTCGGGGCTGGCGCCGCGGTGCCTGGCGGGGGCGCGTCTTCGCGGGGGCCGGTCCGCGGGGAGAGGGTCCCTCCGTGCACCCCCGCCGCCGCGGCGGAGCGCCGGGGGCCGGGTGACAGGGGTCCGGCTCAGGGAGCGAGGGGCGCGCCGCCGGAAGGGGTCCGGCTGCCGCTTGACAGGTGTCCGGCGGGTGGGGCTGCGGTCCCTGAGCGAAGTGACAGGTGCCGCTTTCCCTCCGCGAGACGGAAGGCTCGCCGGCGGCGGGTAATTTCGAGGCCCCGTCAAAGCGGGGTTGGCGCGGGGGAGCCCTCCAAAAGCCTCACAAAAAGACTCGTGTGCGGCGGGGACTTTCCTCCGGCGGAGGGTTGCGGTGTGAGACTCTGTTTGGGTCTCCTGGGATGAGCAGTGGGGAACGTTCTCCTCCGGGCGGGCGGCCGCCTCGGGGAGAGGCCGGCACGACGAGCCGCGGGCGCTGCCGCGGGGCCGCCATTGGGCGCAGAGGTCAGGGTCCCGGCGTCGATGCCCCCTCACGCCGCCTCTCCCGGGGACGTGGCTGCGGTGCCGCGTAGGGTTCTCTCCTGCCAGGTGCGTTGAGTTCTGGGCCGCACAGCCGAGTGGCGGGACGGAAAGCTCTTGGGAGGACCGGCGTACGGACACAGGTTTCGCCCAAGTGCCTACAAGCCCTCGACTGTTTCTTTCTTTCCTGTTGCAAGTCAGCTGACTTCAGCCTGTCTCATGTATTTTTTCCCCATTTGCCTTTCGGCCCGGAGCCAGCCGGGGCCCTGTTGCTCCCCATCCCCACCCGCTTTGTTTGGGTACAAAATTAGTGTCCTTGTGCTCCCACGAATGGACTTTACATTGAGGAAAGTCATGATATCATGATACAATAACGCAGTAGAACATGGCAGGGAGGTATTTCTTCTTTCTGGCCACCTCTTATTTTTCTCGACGGTGATACTCTCTGGTGAAGAAGCGAGGATGGGAAGAGTATAATCGTCTTTATTCTCGTCAGCGCTGGTCCTACTTGAGACCACATATCCATTGCAGGGGAATGAGACCCCTTTCTGTCCCTCCCGACTCCCTCCCTCTTTCTGCTCCATCGCCAAGTCCTGTTTCTTTCACCTCCCCAGACACTAATAGAATTCAGGCCAAATTGTAGAAGACTGGAATGGGTTTTTGGACATGACTTGTGAAAGGCTATTAAAAATTCATATATTTAAATGGACTGCCTTGTGGGTCAATTAAAAGTCATACTCACCAGTTAAAGAAAAAAGTCTGAGGATGTTCTGGGAGAAGACATTAATTAATGCTTAAGTTCTGTTGTATCCAATACTTGAAAGTTTCCCTTTGGAAAGCGGTAAAGACTCAGTGAAGTGTTCTATGTTATACATAGAGCTTTGGAAGTATTCTTGATAATCGTATTGAAGTATTGGAAGTATCGGAAGTATTCTCGATTATCGCATATTGAAGTTCTGGTCATCATCTGAACTTTTTTTTTTTTTTTAAAAACCGTTTTTCTAACACTTTTTATATACCTTAAATGATGGAATTATTAAATTACCCTGTAAGTCAAAACCGTACAAAAATAGTTTGCTCTTTATTATCCATATGCAGAAAAGGTTTCTTTAGCATGGGCAGTCAAACTCTGTAGACCCACTGCCTGGCAAACTGAGGCCAAGAAACTTACTCAGGTCCCAGTCCAACTGGACTTCCAGTGACAGAGTCCATTTCTACCTTGAGAGTTGAGATCTTATTTCTGTTGCATTATCTCTGGCCTAAATGGTGTAATTGGAAGGGAAACTCACACTGTTGAGACAACTGAAAGTTAATTATGTTTTGAGAGAGGTTTGACAGTCTGGAGTAGTGGTCAAGGACATGAATTATGGATGTGAAGTTAGATTGTTGGGTTTATGTCAAGGTTCCCACTTACTGGCTGTCATTCCAGGTGAGTTTCTCTGATGTGGTATTTATTTGTAAAATAAGGATAATAAGAGTACTTACCTAATAGGGCTAATTGCGGGATTTAGGGAAACCATGCATCTAAGCTACTTTACAGTGGGTCATAGTAAATACTCAAAAATAATTAGCTATTTCTCATATTATTACTATACAGACATTATTTATACAGTACTAGAGGCCCAGTGCATGAATTCGTGCACAGGTGGGGTCCAGCTATCGGGCCCCAATCAGGGAGGATGGGGGCTGGGCCATTGGGAGGAGATGGCAGGAGTTTGGCCTACCTGCCCATCCCAGTTGGGGCCAGTCAGGGCCGGGCTGGCTGGGGAAAGGGTGATTGGCTGGTGCCCGCTCCCATTGGGGTTGGGGATGCCATCAGGGGCCAGCAGCCTGGGGGAGGGGCCGTGGGTGGGCCTGATGGGGTGGAAGGGCCAATCTGGGTTGGGCCTGGGGGGTGGAGGGGCTGCAGGAGGTTGGCAGGCAGGCCCTACCCCCTCTTGGGGTGGGTGAGTGATGGAGGGGGTGGAGGGAGGGGCTTCAGACCAATCAGAGTGGTGGGGACCCATTGGGGGCGTGGCCATCCAGGGGAGGGGCTGCAGGCAGTTGGCCAGCCAGCCCTGCCCCCTATTGGGGTGGGGGTGTGTGATCTGGGGCGGGCAGGCTAGGGGGAGGGACTGCGGGCCTGTGGTGGTGGGGTAGGCTGATGGGGGTGGGGCTAGCTGGGGGCGGGGAACGGAGGGGACATTTGGCCTGTGGCCTAGTCTTGATCAGGGTGGAAGAGTCCAATCAGGGGCAGGCCTCCAGGAGGAAGTTGGCTGTCGGCCCCACCCCCTGATGGGGCATTCGCTGGCCATAGTGGGTATCATAGCGACTCGTCGTTATAGCCACTGGCTTTTTATATGTATAGGTTATGTATACTGTTAATATTCAAAAATTATTAGCTACTCATTATTATTAGATGTCAAATAGGCATTAAGTGAATAAAAAGGAATTATCAAAAGAGAATAATTTATGTCAAGTTAATCATTGTGTAAGAAATGCCAGCAGGTAGATTACCTATGAAACATTGATAATTATAGACTCTATTTTAACTAAGTCACTGGTAGTGAACTGATTCTGTAATAATGGTTTTTTTCTCTTCTTGCTGTCATTGTTATCCCAGTTTCCCCAAACAGCTTTAGTTATTTTACTTTACTTCACAAACTATTTTGCTGCTCTGAAGTATGATTCACCAGGCCAGCAAACATTTTTCATTGTGTGGTATCCTTATTTTGGAAAAACTGAAAAAGATAACCATATGCTTAAATTCTAAGTATAAAGTTTTCAAAGATAAATTTATCCTGTAAAGATAAATAAGATCCTAAAGTATTTAGTGATGCTAGCTTTTCAGAATAGTGCTATTATTAGCAAACCATCAAAACAAATGTTTACTTAATTAGTTTAATTTATGATTTTGTGCCTATTAAATGTATATCTTTTATTTGGTAGGCTTGAGTTTGAAGAAACTGAAGAGCCTGATTTTACTGCATTATGTCAGAAATTAAAGATACCAGATCATGTCAGAGAAAGAGCTTGGTTAACTTGGGAGAAAGTTTCCTCTGCAGATGGAGTATTGGTAAGAATTTGCCTAAAATTTTTTAATACATTTTTATCACCTTAAAAATAAATTTTTGGCCCTGGCCGATTTGGCTCAATGGTTAGAGCATCAGCCTGCAGTCTGAAAGGTCCCAGGTTCGATTCCGGTCAAGGGCATGTACCTTGGTTGCGGGCGCATCTCCAATGGGGGTGTGCAGGAGGCAACTGATCGGTGTTTCTCTCTCATCGATGTTTCTAGCTCTCTATCCCTCTCCCTTCCTTTCTGTAGGAAATCAATAAAATATATTTAATAAAATAAATTTTTGGATCACTGTAGTAAATTTAGAAAATAGAAAAATTCTAAGAAAAGAAAAGCTAGTAGTAATTCTATTACCTAGAGGCAATTTACCTCTGATAACATAAAAAAACCCACATAACTCCCTCCAAAGTATTTTAAAGCCAATCTTAGATATATATTATTTATAAAAACTTCACTGTAATATAAAGACTTTTTAAAAACAGGCATACTTTATAAAATAATTTTTAATATCTTCATTATTCAAAGAGTGTTCTACTTTCCTGTAAATCTTAGAATTAGTTTTATTAGAATTAAGAATCTTTGATAATATTTTTATTTTTTAAAATTTTTTTCTTTGCATATAATATTTGAAAATAATTACTAATGCTTTGTATGTACTGGGGAAATATTGTAAGCACTTTGTAAATTACTGATTTAGCAGTCCATTGGGATGTGAAATACAAAATCCATATTTTCCATGTATTATGTAAAATCTTCATTTTATAGATGAAGACACTCTAGTAGAGTAAGGTCAAGTAACTTGATCAAGGTCCCTGGCTAGTAAGATCTAAAACACAGATTTGGGATCCTACTTATAGTTATATATAGTTACATATACTTTTGTATCTTGCTTTAAGTGTTTCTCTTAATATCATGAGCATTTACTTGTTATTAAATATTTTTAAAAATATGATAATGTAGTTTCCAGTGGAAGTATGATAGATGCATTTTAATTTTTTACTTCTTACTATTATTAGACACTTATTTTTTTCTTATTTTGCTATGTAAAATAATGAGATAACTGTCCTTTCTTATTTATAAGAAGAATGCTTGCCACAAAATAAGTCCTTGATAATCTAATCTAATAAAAGCATAATATTAAAATTGACTGTTTCTTTGGGATGCCAAGCCACGCCCACCAGCCAATCAGAGTGACTGTATGCAAATTAGCTCAGCCAAGATGGCAGAGGCCACAGCCCCGGCAGCATGGGGTGGGAGGAACAAGCTGGCCTGTGGCTGCAGCTCAGGTCAGCCAGTGGCCACAGCCGCAGGGCGGGAGAGGCAGGGTGGGAGCAGCCAGCCAGCCTGATCCTCAGCTGCAGCCTTGGAATGGATCATGATCGCTCGGGGCACACACACACAGAGGCTTAAGCCCCGTGATGGATTCCCAGGGGCGCGGAGTAGCCTTGGAAGGAATGGGGAGGGAGCAAAGCAGGTCAGAGGGAGGAAGTGAAGAAAAAAATTAAGGTGGGAAGGAAGGAAAAGGGGAGGGTGGGCAGGGGTAAAGATAAAGGAAAGAAGGAATGTGAGAAGGGAAGGAGGGTGGTAGAAAAATGGGAAGAATGATGATGGAACAGAAGTAGGAAATAAAGAGAAAAGAAAAGTTTATAAATGATGAGTCAGTAGGAAAAGTGTTACATAAAGGTGAAACATTGTGTGAGAGGAAGAAGCCAATAAGGAAGTCAAATAGAATTGTGTGTGAAGGGGATAATATCAAAAAAGAAAGTTAATAGGGGTGACTAGGCTGGCAGGGGAGGGCAATTAGGGGGATCAGGCAGGCAGGCAGGCAGGCAGAATGATTAGGGCAGGCAGGCAGTTTAGCGGTTAAGAACCAGAGGTCCTGGATTGTGAGAGTTCCCAAGAACTCCATATTGGAGAGGGTGCAGGTTGGGCTGAGGGACCACGCCCCTTCCTCCGCCCCCCATGCACGAATTTCGTGCACCGGGCCTCTAGTTTGTTATATAAATTAATGAATGACTCTCTGATTATTAGAGTCAATTTTTATGAGTTGAATTACTGAGTCAAAAGCCATGAACATTTAAAAACTCTTGCTAATTATTGCTGAATTGCACTTGTCACTTTTAATGAATTTATTTCTCATCAGCATTGTATTAGAATACATCTGTCTCTTTTTACTAATCAGATCAATACAGGAAAAAGAAAATCTCTGCTGTCTTAGTCTACCCTGGGTACTATAATGAACACTGTAGGCTGTGTAGCTTATAAACAACAGATACTTATTTCTCACAATTCTAGAGGCTGGGAAGTCCAAGATCATGGTGCTGGTAGATTCTATGTCCCTTGAGGGCCCACTTTTTTACTCATAATTCTTGTCACTGCCCTTACATGGTGGAAAGGGTGGGAGGTTTCTCTAGCCTTTTTTGTAAGAGCACTCCCATTCATGAGAGCTCTGCCTTTATGACTGAATCATCGCTTAAAGGCCCTACCTCCTGATACCATCATGTTGGGCATTTAGTTTCAGCATATGAATTTGGGGAGAATACAAGCATTCAGTCTATAGAATCTTCTACAATAATAAAAGTGTATTATGCTAATTAGACTGGACTTCCTTCCAGACAACCTTCCAGACGAAGCTGGGGCTATGAGGGAAGCCCAGGTCCTGGATGCCAGAGGGAAGCTGGTGCTGGCAGCTGGGGAAAGGAAGGTCTACTCTTGCACGAATTTCGTGCATTGGGCCTCTAGTCTAGTAGTAAAAAAGATAAAACAAAATTCAGTTTCAAAGATCTAAACATATTCTAGAAATCCTTACTAAAAAAAGGAATATTGCAGTATCATGGATGAACGATTTTGGTATTATCATCCCAAAGCATCAAATGTATAACATTGATTTGGATACTTCATATACAAAGCTGTTTTTGTGCATATGCATTTAAAAGGAGCCAGAGCTTCACTTCTCTCTCAGAAAACTTAGGCTTTTAGTTTTCAGAGAGTTGGGAAGGAGTAGCTGATTATAGAGTGTGTGTGTATGTGTGTGTGTGTATGTATGTATATGTGTGTGTGTGTGTGTGTGTGTATATGTATATATATATATTATTGATTTTTTTCCAGAGAGAAGGGAGAGGGAGAGTTAGAAACATCGATGAGAGAGAATCATCGATCAGCTGCCTCCTGCACACCTCCCACCGGGGATGTGCCCGCAATCAAGGTACATGCCCCTGACCAGAATCGATCCTGGGACCCTTCAGTCTGCAGGCCAACACCCCATCCACTGAGCCAAACCGGTTAGATCTGATTATAGAGAGTATTAATGAATATAGTTAGTCTCCACTTTATAAATGGGTTGTGTTCTAAATCTCTTTGCAAGTAGTGCAGTATAGTACTTAGGTGTCTGTCTAGTTCAGTGCAACTATACCAGTGATAATATAGTAATAGTAGTAGGCCCTCTTGGGCTTTAGACTTGAATACATATACCAATAAATGTTACTGCTTTCTTACCCTAGCCTTCTCCCCTCCTGGCTTTGCCCCTGCCTTCCAAGGGAACTGGCATAGTTTAAATCTCATTTCCCAATGGAGCTCATGATGGGGACTAAAACATGTGAAATCATTTCTGGTTGTGTATTGGAGGAAGACAAGAAAGGCATTTCATATTACCTTTGGGATTTTGGGTACCTTTTTGGGGGGTACATCAGAGGATGATGATGTATTGTCATATTACAATTCACCACACTTTTACCTAGAAATATTAAATGATTTAAGTTTTTGAGGGTTGGCCTGAGAACTTCACCTACACTTATGCAATAATTTCTGAGGGAGAATGTGACAGTGTGTGTGCTGAGAAAGCAAATGTAATAACAAAATGAACCTGTTATTGAAGTAGCTATTCGAGTTGTAATTGGCTATCTTTGAAACAAGAAAAGGAATGTGGTATTACAGGGAACTCTTTGGCAACTGAAAGAAAATGATGTTTATTGGAATAGAGGAGTGATTTTCAACCTTTTTCATCTCATGGCACACATAAACTAATTACTAAAATTTTGCGGCACACCAAAAAAAAAAAAAAACATTTTCTGCTGATCTGACCAGAAAATAGTAGGTATAATTTTGATTCATTCACACTGGACAGCTATTGTTGTGTTGGCTGTCATGCTTTTTTTTTTGTTTGTTTGCTTATTTTTTTACAATCTACAGGAGGTCAGTGTCCCTGACTAAATAGGTATCACATGTTTTAAAAATTATTTCGGTTCACGAGTTGAAAATCGCTGGTATAGAGGATGGGCTAAGAGCAAGGATTTGTTGTCATACTAGGCTGACTCAAGTCTCAGATCTACCATTTACTAGCTCCATGATCTTGATGTTACCTAAAATCTCTGAGCCTCAGTTTTCTTATCTGTAAAAGGGACAAGTAATAATTTCTGGATCTTGTAATTACTATGTGGGTTTAATAAATTTGTGCACATAAAGCACTTATTAGTGCAAAGGAGTGCCTATACTAAGTCATACAGCAGAAAAATTTGACTTAAGAATTATTATAAATTTTTAGGAGAACTTAAGAATCAGTTAAAATAGTTGAATTTTTTAAAAAATATATTTTTTATTGATTTCAGAGAGGAAGGGAAAGGGAGAGAGAGATAGAAACACAGTGATGAGGGAAATATTGATCGGTTGTTTCCTGCATGCCCCCACTGAGGATTGAGCCTGCAACCCAGGCATGTGACTTGCTCGGGATTTGAACCACGACCTCTGGCTGATAGGTTGATGCTCAACCAATGAACCACATCGGCCATGCTAAAATAATTGAATTTTTATTTTATTTTATTTATTTTAAATATATTTTTATTGATTTCAGAGAGGAAGGAAGAGAGAGAGAGAGAGAGAAAAAAAGAGAGATAGAAACATCAATGATGAGAGAGAATTATTGATTGGTTGTCTCCTGCATGCCCCCCACTGGAGATCAGGTTCGCAATCTATCTGGGCACGCGCCCTGACTGGCAGTCGAACTGTGAACTCCTGGTTCATACATAGGTCCACACTCAACCACTGAGCCATGCTGGCTGTGCTAAAATCGTTGAATTTTTAAATGCATGTGTAGTGATTTTTTGATGTGGTACCTTTGATAAAATTCATATTTTTAAGTTCCCGAGAATCAGAAAAGTTGTTTTGTGCATACATGAAAGCATGTATCAATTTTTTTGAGGAAAGTGTTTGGTGTTTTCTTCTAGAACAGTGTTTTGTCCCTTTTGTATAAATGTTTAAAAGTTTGTAAAACATGATTTGTCTTAAGATTAGATTGTGTTCATGCTGCTTATAGAGTATGAATAAGGGACTTTCCTTTAAGAAATTGGCCAGAAGTGCTGCTCTTTTTTTTTTTTGTTACTCCTCACCCAAAGATGTTCTTCCATTGATGTTTTAGAGGCAGTGGCAGAGAGAGGGAAAGACAGAGAGAAACATTGATTGGTTGCCTCTTGCATGAGCCCCTACCAGGGCTCAGGTTAGGGAGGAGCCTGCAACTAAGGTACGTGCCCTTGACTGGAATTGACCCAGGACTCTTTGGTCCTTAGGCTGATGCTTTATCCACTGAGTCAAACCAGCTAGGGCCAGAAGTGGTGTTCTTATTGTGACTTACGATGAGTCAGTTGTTAAAATTTTGATTTTCTTTCTGCATCTCGAATGGCAGTGTGGTAGAATGGAAGGGCCTTAGACCTCAGGGCAGAAAACTTTGATTGTAGTTACATTGTACCTAAATGATTTTAGGCAAATTGGTTAATTCTCCAAGTCTCAGTTTGCTTATATATAAAATAGAAATCATGCCTGAATGTCAAAGCTTTTAGGGTTTTGTGTATGTTATCCATATGAGTATTCAAGAGATTTAAAATATATAAATATATTGCTCTTGATAGAGGCATTTGTTTTTGTGATATGGGTCATTGTATTTAGAAAGATAATGGAAAAGAATGGAGTTGGAGTAATTCTGGGCATTCCATTTAATTTATACTATAGAAATAGGATGAAGAGGTTTCTTAATAACTTTAAAAAGCAGACTGTCTTTTTAATAATTATGTGTAATGAAAGGTCTCTATGTATTATTTTCCAATTTTTAGTAAGGTATGTACCATTTCTATTTAAAGATGGTGTTAGTATTCTGATTCCATGTGGGTGCTGCTGAGAAACAGTTTTGCGAGAAAACATTTATGAACATGAATATGAATGTTGTATATTGTCTTAATAGATGTAGGCTACTTGCAGCTTATAAGTAAGAAGTGGAATCAGAAAAACATTTTATTGTAAAAAATCAGGCATTTATAAAAATAGATAGGGAAAATAGTATCAACTCTCATCAACCTCTCTTAACACATTAAGCGACCTGTTGGTCACCAGTGACTGACACTATACTTTCCATCAGGAAGACCAAACAGACTGGGCGCTTAACATGTTAACTAGTTTCAACAGTTAAACATGGCCAAACTATATTTATTTCTAAGCCCAGAATAGTTTAAAATAAATCCCAGATAGGATGTTCTATCCAAAAATATTTCAGTATGTATGTGGAAAAGATAAGAATTCTTAAAAAAAATAACCACCTTAACAAAATTAATGAAAATTCCTTAATGTTAAATATCCAGACATTAAAATTTCTCAATTGTTTTATAAATTGTTATTATTTAGTATGTTCTAATCAGTACTAAAATAGGTTGGTTGATTAATCTCTTAAATCTCCTTTAATCTGTAGGCTTTACCTCCTTCCCTCCCCCTTTCCCTTTGTTTTCTTACACTTTATTTGTTGAAGAAACTGGGATTTATCCTGGAATTTATCCTATGTTGTATATTTTCGATTTCACCTCCTTCATTGTTTAATATATTTGTCTAGTTTCCTGGAAGTGGATCTAGAGGCCTGATTAGTTCCTGATTTGATTGTTTTTGGAAGAAATACTTCAGAGATGCTGTGTATGCTGTCAAGTGGAACATAATTTTTTATTATTTCTCTTTTTTTTTTTAGTAAGCTATTATTACTGGATCAATTAGGTGTTGCTAAAAGATAAACTGATAATTTTATTCCTTTTTTCAATTAGTTGTAATTCGTTTGTAAAGAGAAACTTTTCTCCATCAACTATTCTTATTTGAAGTATAGTTCATTCAGAAAAGGTAGGATAAGTGCTTTATTCTTTGTTTTTATTGAGTAGTTTTCATACTAATGAGTTTGCTCTGTAACATCCTCCAAAGTGATTAATATTTTTCAAGTATTATCTTGAGAGTACTAATAGACTAGTTTGGCTTTGCATAGACATTTAATTAAGATTTTTTACTCAATGATAATGTGACATACTTTATAATTTGAAGGATTTTATATAAATGGAGTCATGTAGTATTTAACCTTTGGAGCTGGCTTTTTTCACTAAGCACATTTTCCTAAGCATTCACTGAAGTTGTATATCTATTTTAGTTTGCTAAGGCTGCCATAATAAAATGCTACAGACTGAGTGGCTTAAATAATACAATGTATTTTCTCACATTTCTGGAGGCTAGAAGTCCAAGAAGAGATGTCCACACATATAGTGTCTTCTGAGGCCTCCCTTCTTGGCTAGAAGATGACTACTTCCTCCTTATGTTCTGGAATGGTTTTCTTATGTGAACATCCCTGGTGTTTTTATGTGTAACCAAATTTCCTGTTCTTACAAAGACACCAGTCATATTGGATTAGGGCCCACACTTATGTCTCATTATAACTTACTGTACTTCTTTGAGGCCCATCTTCAAATACAGACACATTCTCAGATACTTGTGCTTAGAGTTTCAACTAATAACTTTTTTAAAAGGGGTATGTATAATAATTCAGCTCATTGCAAATAGTTAGCTCCTCTTTATATTTTTTTATTAAATGTATTGGGGGAGATACTAGTTAATAAAGTTATAGGTATCAAGTGTACAATTCTATAAAATACATCATTTGTGTATTGTATGTGTGTTTGCCACCCAAAGTTAAATCTGCAGTCACCATATATTTGACCCCTTTTATCCTTTACTACTCCCCCCTTCCCTCACCATACTGTTGTCTATATCTGTGAATTTTTATTTGTCTTGTTTGTTTATTTGTTGCTTTCTGTTTTATATTCCATGTTAGAGTGAAATTCTTTTTTTTCTGAGTAGTATTCCATGGTATGGCTAGACCAGTTTGTTTAACCATTTACTCATTGAAAGATATCTGTGTTGTTTGTATGTTTTAGCTATCCTATATAATAAAAGCCTAATATGCAAATTGTTCTCTTGGGTGGTCTTTGAATTGGGAGTTTGACCACTCGCTATGATGTTCGCTTACCACCAGGGGATGGCATGTAACATGGTGGGCGTCAGTGATGTGGTGCTGGCAGTGGGCGGCAGTGGAGAAGCTGCTGGCCCTGATGGGCCCAGGTGACAGCAGGACCGTGGTAGGATGGTGGAGCAGGTGAGCAGGTGGCACCAGGACAAGGTGGGTGTGAGTGGGGGCCCAATTGCCCTGCCGAATGCCCCACAGACAGCGACCAGTGGCAGGGGGCCCGGCCCCGACCAATCACCCTGCTGATGGAAACTAGCAGCAGCTGCGGAGGATAGGGCCACTGCCTGGTTTCCAGGTACTGAGGGAGCCAGGTAGGGGGTCCCAGCCTTGATTGATTGCCCCACAGGCAGGATGGTGTAGCAGGTGGGGAGCAGCGCCAGGCCAAGGCAAAGTGCCAGGTGGGGCTTGCGAGGCTGGGGGTGCCAGCTGGGGCTACAAGGCTGGGGCATAAGCTGGGGCCCAGTCTCCGCAGGTCACCCTGAGGGACCCCACTCGTGCACAAATTCGTGCAGTGGGCCTCTAGTTAAAAATAAAGCTGCTATGAACATTCATGTGTAGGTTTTTGTGTAGACATCAGTTTTTATTCTTCTGGTGAATAAATGCCCAAGAATGCAGTTACTGGTTATGTGGTATGGTCATATGTTTAACTGTATAAGAAACTGCCAACTTTTCAAGAGTGGTTGTACTATGGTCACATTCTTCCCATTAATGTAGGGTGATTTTTCTATGCATCTTTGCCAACATTTGGTAGTGTTACTATTTTCATTTTAGCCATTGTTATAGGTGTGTAGTGGGTTTTTAAATTTACATTTTCCTAATGGCTAATGATATGGTACATATCTTTTTAATAGACTTTAAAAAAACAGTTTTAGGTTCACAGAAAAAATGAGCATAAGGTGCAGAAATTATCTATATATGCCATAGCCACAGATGGATGGTCTTTCTCAGTATCAAGATTCCTCAAAAGAGTGTTACATTTGTACAATTGATGAAGGTACCTTGATACATCATCACGTTCAGCCATAGTTGTTGAAGGTCTTCTAAATGCCTTTGTTTACCATTTGTTTGTCATTATCAGTGAAATGTCTCTTTATGTTTTTTTTGGCCTATTTGGTGTTTTCATACAGTTTTCTACATACACAGTTATGCAATCTGTGAATAATGACAGTTTTATTTTTTCCTTTCTAATCTTTGTGCCTTTTTTTCTTGCCTGTTGGCATTGGCTAAGAGTTCAATACAATGTTGAATAGAAATGAGAGTTCCTCCTCTTAGGGATAAATCATTCTGTTTTTCACTATTAAGTATAATATTAGGTGTAGGTTTTTCTTGGGTATCCTTTATTAGATTAAGGGATTTTCTTTCTATTCCTTTCTGTTCCTATTTTGCAGAGGTATTTATTTATTTTTAAAAAAATATTTTTATTAATTTCAGAGAGGAAGGGAGAGAGATAGAAACATCAGTGATGAGAGAGAATTAATAATCGGCTGCTTCCTGCATGCCCTCTACTAGGGATCAAGCCTGCAACCCAGGTACATACCCTGACCAGGAATTGAACCATGACCTCCTAGTTTTTAGGTCGATGCTCAACCACTGAGTCACACTGGCCAGGCTGCAGAGGTACTTTTTAATGTATTAGAAATAAATGTTGGATTTTACCAAATGCTTTTTCTGCATCTATTGAGATGATAACATACTTTTCCTTTTTTAGACTGTTAATATGATTAATAGTATTGACTGATTTTCAAATGTTAAAGCAGTCTTGCATTCCTGGAGTAAACTCTAGTTGATCACAATATACGATCCTTTTCTTATATTGTTGAATTTGATTTGCTAAACTTTTATTAAGAATTTTTTCATATATATTTATGAATGGTAGTGGTCCATAGTTTTCTTTTTTTTAAATATATTTTTTATTGTTGATAGTATTGTAGATATCTTCCACTTTTCTCCCCTTTATCCCTTTCCTTTCAGGCCCTACCCACCCCCTATGTCTTCACCCCCTTGTTGCCTGTGTCCATGGGCTATGCATACAAGCATATAAGTACTTTTTTATTATTAAATAACTAGAGGCCTGGTGCACAAAAATTTGTGCACTTGGGGGAGGGAGGACCCTCTGCCCGGCCTGTGCCCTCTCACAGTCTGGGACCCCTCGAGGTATGTCCACTTGCTGGCTTAGGCCCACACCCCTGGCAATCAGGCCTAAGATGGCAGTCAGACATCCCTCTGGCAGCCTGGGAGCCCTTGGAGGATGTCCACTTGCCAGTGGGGAGCAGGCCTAAGCTGCAGTCAGACATCTCTAGCGCTGCTGAGGAGGCAGGAGAGGCTCCCATAACCACCACTGTACTGGCAGCCTTCTGGCTTGTGGGTGAGCAGAGCTACCCCTGTGGGAGTGCCCTGACCACCAGAGGCAGCTCCTGCATTGAGCATCTGCCCCCTGGTGGTGAGTGTGTGTCATAGTGACCAGTCATTCCCAGTTGTTCTGCTGTTAGGGTCAATTTGCATAATACCCTTTTATTATATAGGACTAGGGGCCCAGTGCACAAAAATTTGTGCACTTGGGGCAGTCCCTCAGCCCGGCCTGTGCCCTCTCATAGTCTGGGACCTCTTGGGGGATGTTCACCTGCTGACGTGCCTGGCCAGCCTAGGTGAGGGGCTGATGGCTGTTTGCAGGCTGGCTCAGCTCCCCCCCCAGTGGGGACCCTCTCATGGGGGTGTGGCCAGCCTGGGTGAGGAGCTGAGGGCTGTTTTCAGGCTGCCCACAGTCCCTTCAGGGTTTGGGTCCCTACTGGGGTGCCTGGCCAGCCTGAGTGAGGGGTTGAGGGCCGTTTTCAGGCTACCCATAGCTCCCATTGACACAAGGTCCCAGCAAGGCTGGCTGGAATCAGCTTTCTGGGGTTTATTTATCTTCTATAATTGAAACATTGTTGCCTTGAGCAGAGGCCCAGCTGGCCTAGGCAGGCAGTTGCAATGGAAGCCTCCTGTTTGCTTTAGCTCTGTGGCTGCCAGCCTCCATCTTGGCTGGGTTAATTTGCATACAGCCGCTCTGATTGGCTGGTGGGTGTGACTTGTCTGGTGGGTGTGGCTTAGGTGTCTCAGTGATGGTTAATTTGCATATTACTCTTTTATTAGATTAGATTATATAGGATAGAGGCCTGGTGCATGGTTGGGAGCCAGCTGGTTTGCCCTGAAGGGTGTCCCAGGTCAGGGTGGGGTTCCTGCTGGGGTGCCTGGCCAGCCTGAGTGAGGGGCTGGTGGCTGTTTGCAGGTTGGCCACATCTCCTTCAGGGTGAGGTCCTGCTGGGGTGCCTGGCCAGCCTGAATGAGGGGCTGATGGGTGTTTGCAAGCTGGCCACAGCTCCCATTGACTTAATGTCCCAGCAAGGCTGGCTGGAGTCAGGTTTCCGGGGGTTTATTTATCTTCTATAATTGAAACTTTGTTGCCTTGAGCAGAAGGCCAAAGCCGACCTAGGCAGGCAGTTTTCTTGATCGCTGGTGAAACGAAGCCTCCTGTTTGCTTCAGCTCCATGAATTCTATAATTGAAACTTTGTTGCCTTGAGCAGAGGCCCAGCCGGCCTAGGCAGGCAGTTTCCCCCATCACCGGTGCAACGGAAGCCTCCTGTTTGCTCTAGCTCCATGGCTACCAGTGCTATCTTGGCTGGTTTAATTTGCATACAGCTGCTCTGATTGGCTGGTGGGCGTGGCTTAGGTGTAATGGAGCGAGGGTCAATTTGCATATTACTCTTTTATTAGATTAGATTAGATTTTTATTGATTTCAGGGAGGGAGGAAGAGGGGGAGAGAGAGAAAGAGAGAGAGAGAGAGAGAGAGAGAGAAACATCACTGATGAGAGGGAATCATTGATTAGCTGCCTCCAGAATGCTCCAGAATGCACAACCCCAGGCATGTGCCCTGACCTGGAATTAAACCTTGACCTCCTGGATCATAGGTCAACGTTCAACCTCTGAGCCACTCCATCTGGGCAGTATATAGGTTCTTTGGTTTATCTCTTCTTGTTTCCCCAAGCCCCACGTGGAAGTACGTCAGTCTGTTCCATGCCTTCATGCTTTGTGTCTTATTTTGTAACTCAATTCATTATGTTCATTAGATTCCACAAATAAGCGAGATCATGTGATATTTGTCTTTCTCTGATTGGCTTATTTCACTAAATATAATAGTCTTCAGATCCATTTATGCTGTCTCAAAGGATAAGAGATCCCTCTTTTTTACTGCTGCATAGTATTGCATTGTGTAAATGTCACACAGCTTTTTTTTTATTCATTTGTCTACTGATGGGCACTTGGGCTGTTCCCAGATCTTATTAGTAGCTATCTAAACTAATAAAAGCGAAATATTAAAATTAACCGTTTCTCCGAGACAGGGTAAGCCACGCCCACCAGCCAATCAGAGCGGCTGTATGCAAATTAGCCCAGCCAACATGGCGGCCGCCACTCACGGACCTGAGTAAACAGCCCTTTCCATTGCGGCAGGAGGGAAAGTGAAGCTGCGCCCTTCAGCTCAGCTCCG
>PVJC01036163.1:0-17730 GCA_004026665.1 Murina feae | reverse complement strand
GGCTGGGGGCAGGTCCCCAGTGGCCACACACACACACACAGAAGGCGCCTGGCAGACTGGGGCCATCATAGGACATCCACTGAGGGGTCCCAGACTGTGAGAGGGCGCAGGCCGGGCTGAGGGACTCCCTCCACCCTGAGTGCACAAATTTTTGTGCACCGGGCCCCTAGTAAACATATAAATGAAAAAAAGGAATCATTCCAGGCAATATTAAAATAAACAGATAATGTTCCTCAAATTTTTAAAAGACATTAATACTACTCTTGGATAAAATTCTTCCAGAGGAAAGATCCTAGTTATCTTTGTGCCCACCTGCTATCCCACTGACTGGGACATAATAAGATTATAATAGTGTTTTATTAGAATCAGAACTATGAACTTAGACAAGCTAATATAGGAAACAGAATGTATAATACTGTGTGTGTATGTGTGTGTGTATATACATATACATACATACATACATACACACATACATACATACATATACATTAAGAACTTATAAGTTAAAATAATTTAAGCCACAATCGGGTTCTAATACGTAATTTTTCTTACTGTTATTTCTCAGCAGTACGTCTTCATATCAAAATTGTTTTATCTTTCATTTCTCAGGCTTGTAACTATACAACAAAATGTCATTAAAATATTTGAGATGTGGCATATTAGAAAAACAGTGACAACTGAAACAACAAAACAAAGGGAACTATGAAAACAACCTTACCTGAAAATAAATAAAGAAACCACAGAGGAATTAAAGTTGGAAGTTAACTAAAAATTGAGCTGGTAACACAGTTCATCTATTTCACTATGGCAAGCCATCAAAATAATTATGATTCCACGAATGTAATCTAATCTCAGGCGAATGCTAAAACGTCTGTCTTCCAATTAGCACATTAGTGGGACTTGCATAATTAAATCAACTGGATACTAGTAGAACAAAAGCCCCCTAAGTGTGCACTGTGAGACTCATATAAAGAAACAGATGTAATCATGTATTTACAATGCACATTAGGAAATTGTTGGCAAATGTTTAAAAGGTGATTTTTTTTTTACTTTTGCATACAGCAAATCAAAGGTCTAGAAAAGGTCTTAAACCCTAGTGAAATGCTCAAATGTGCAAATTCAAATTTTTTAAATCTACTTTGTTAATGATTCTGTTATAATTAAGCAATGATGTCTTAAAAGCATATTTCCAAATTTGAATGTGGAACCATAAAAATGGGTAAGTTAATTTTCTAAATATAAATGACATATTAGAAGGTAATTAGAAAGTCCTGAGAGATATTTATCATTAAATTATATGTTGCCTCCTTTGTTCTCTACAGTTTAGGAAAGTGCTTTACTTTCTCTGAACATTCCCAAACTAATCATCTCACACAATTTAAAAGTTAAGAATATCTTACTGCATGTAAGTTTTAAAATATTTTTTAAAAGTTTTAAAGTCCTAGCCAGTTTTGCTCAGTGGATAGAGCATTGGCCAGCAGACTGAAGGGTCCTGGGTTTGCTCCATCCCCTGCTGGAGAGTGTGGAAGGCAACCAATTGATGTGTCTCACATCAATGTTTCTCTCTGTCTCTCCCCTTCCTTTCCACTCTCTCTAAAAATCAATGGAAAAATATATTTGGGTGAGGATTAACAATAACAAATGTTTTTACAAATGTTGAGAAGATAAAACAATTAATACAAGGCACATAATTCTCATTTTTCCTTTTCATTATTACTATTTAAATAATATTTCAGAAGAGTTTGCATGTTTTTACTTTTTGCAAAGAGATTTCTGTGGTCTCTTTGATAATAAGCCAGAGAAAAATTGTGAACTAGGACACAGCAGCATTTGGATAAAATGTTTTCATGAAAGATCTTTGGCATTTGTTTCAATGGCTTCAGATGTATTCAGAACCTCTATTTCTGTAGCTATAATTAAAAGGAGGGGGAGGCGTGCTGGGCTGGTGTGGCTCAGAGTTTGAGCATCGTCCCATGCATCAAGAAGTCATAGGTTTGATTCCTGGTCAGGCCACGTGCTGGAGTTAAGGACTTGATCCGTAGCAGGGGGCGTGCAAGAGGCAGCCATCAATGATGTTGTTGCTCTCTCATCAATGTATCTATCTATCTCTTCCTCTCACTTCCTTTCTCTCTAAAATCAATAAAAACAAATTTAAAAAGGGGGGAGGGATTAGGATGGCAAAAAGAGTAACTAGTAAAGACAGAAAGCATACCCAATCAAATAAGAAATAAATAGTACAGGTGAAAGAAGATTGTCTTCCTACATCAGCAAAAATATCAAGATATATCTCCTTTGGAAGCAGCACTGTATTGAAAAGAAGCCTCCAGAAAAGAATCAAGATTCCTAATTTCTAGTTCAGGGTCTATTACGATATACCTGGAACATTAGGGAATCCCAAAAATCAAATACTCCTACAGTGAAAATAACCTTGGTGGATAAGTTATGATCATGTGTGAGGTAGGTAAAGAGTTGACATCACTAGATATATAGTTTATTAAAAAATGCAAATTACCCACATGAACTAAAGTATAGTAGTTTTCTTTGCTTAATATTCTGGCATTTTTAAAAGCTAGGAAGAAAAGCCTTCAGGGATAAAAGGGACTATGTTCAAGTCAAGGGGCAGGGATGACTCTACAAAATATTGAAAAATAAATGTGGAATACAACTACCAAAACTTCAGTTATCAGTTTAAAAAGATGCCAGCCATTTTTGTTACATAATTTTAATGCTGAAAGTTTAAAATGTCCTTTTTTAAGACCAACAATCCAATCTAAAAATGAGCAAGTGACCTAAATAGACACTTCTCCAAAGTGGACACTCAGAAGATCAAGAGACATATGAAAATGCTCAAAGTCACTAATCACCAGAGAGATACCAATTAAAAGGACAATGAGGTATTACCTCACACCTGTCAGAATGGCTATCATCAACAAGTCAACAGGTATTGGAAAAGATGTGGAGAAAGGGGAATCCTAGTACACTGCTGGTGGGCATGCAGACTGGTGCAGTCACTGTGGAAAAAAAATGTGGAGTTTCCTCAAAAAAAAATAAAAATGAATCCTCAACAAAATTCTAGTAAATAGGATTTAGCATTACATTAGAAAGATCATACACCATGACCAAGTGGGTTTTATTCTGGGGAGGCAAGGATGGTACAATATCCGCAAATCAATAAATGTGATAAATCGCATAAACAAATTGAGAGAGAAAATTCACATAATCATATCAATTGATGCAGAAAAAGCATTTGATAAAAATCCAACACCCTTTCTTGATAAAAACTCTCAGCAAGGTAAGAACAGAAGGATCACATCTCAACATGATAAAAGCCTTATATGACAAACCTACAGCCAACATCATATTCAATGGGCAAAAACTAAACTCATATCCCCTAAGAACAGGACAAAGACAGGGATGCCCACTTTCACCAATCCTGTTCGATATAGTACTAGAAGTGCTAGCCACAGTGACTAGACAAGAAAAAGAAATAAAAGACATTCAAGCTGGAAAAGAAGAAGTAAAACTGTCTTTATTCACAGATGACATGATACTATACATAGAAAACCCCAAAGACTCAACTGAAAAACTACTAGTCCTAATAAATGAATTCAGCAATGTAGCAGGATACAAAATTAACACCTAGGAATCTATGGCCTTTTATACACCAATAATGAACTCACAGAAAGAGAAACTAAAAAAACATTCCCATTTACCATTGTACCAAAAAAATTAAGATATCTAGGAGAAAGCTTAACTAAGGAGGTAAAAGCCCTATACCTGGAAAACTACAGGACATTGAAAAAAAGAGATAGAGGAAGACATAAACAAATGGAAGAACATACCATGTTCATGGATTGGTAGAATCAACATCATTAAAATGTCCATACTACCCAAAGCAATCTACAGATTCAATGCAATCCCCAATAAAATACCAATGGTATATTTCAAAGATCTAGAAAAAAAACTCTCCAAAAATTCTCTAAAAAAAGACCCTAAATAGCCACAGAAATCCTGAGAAAGAAGAACAAAGTTGGAGGGATCTCAATACCAGATATCAAGCTATATTACCAAGCCACGCTTCTCAAAACTGCCTGGTACTGGACAAGAACAGACATATAGACCAATGGAACAGAACAGAGAACCCAGAAATCTACCCAGGCCATTATACTCAATTAATATTTGACAAAGGAAGCAAGAGCATACAAGGAGTCAAGACAATCTCTTCAATAAATGGTAGTGGAAAATTTGGTCATATACATGCAAAAAAAAAATGAAACTAGATCATCAACTTACACCATATACAAAAACAAGCTCAAAATGGCTAAAGGACTTAAATGTAAAATGGGAAACCATAAAAATCCTACAAGACTCCATAGAGAGCAAAATAGCAGACATGTGTTGTAGCAGCATATTTACCTACACAACTCCTAGGGCAATGGAGACTAAGGAGAAAATAAACAAAGAAACCATCAACAAAACAATAAGAAAGCTCACTGCATGGGAGAACATATTTGCCAATGATATTTATGATAAGGGTTAATCTCCAAAATTTACAGAGAACTCAAACAACTTAATAAAAGGAAGATAAAACTATCCAATCAAAAAATGGGCAAAGGATCTAACAGGCAAAGGATCATCAACAAATCAACAGCTATTACAGAAGATGTGGAGAAAAGGGAACCCTAGTACACTGCTGGTGGGAATGCAGACTGGTGTAGCCACTGTGGAAAACAATATGGAGTTTCCTCAAAAAAATAGACACTCTTCGAAAGAGGACGTACAGAAGCCGAAAGACATGAAAACATGCTCAAAGTCACTAATCATCCGAGAGATGCAAATCAAAACAACAATGAGGTACCATCTCACACCTGTCAGAATGGCTATCATCAACAAACAACAAACAACAAGTGCTGGAAGGAAGTGGATAAAAAGGAACCCTTGTGCACTGCTGGTGCGAATGCAGACTGGTGCAGCCACTGTGGAAAACAGTTTCCTCAAAAAGTTAAAAGTGGAACTCTCATTTGACCCAGTAATCCCACTCTAGGACTATATCCCAAGAAACCAGAAACACCAATCAGAAAGGATATATGCACCCCTATTCATAGCAGCACAATATACAATAGCTAAAATTTGGAAATAGCCTAAGTGCCCATCAGCAGATGAGTGGATTAAAAAGCTATGGTACATCGACACAGTGGAATACTACGCTGCTATAAAAAAGAAGGACCTTTTACCATTTTCAACAGCATGGATGGAACTGGAGAGCATTATGCTAAGCGAAATAAGCCAGTCAGAGAAAAACAAATATCACCTGATCTCACTCATATGTGGGATATAATAATCAACATAATTTGATGAACAAGAATAGATCCAAAGACAAATGGCAGGGGAGGGGGGACAGTTAGAGAGCAACCAAAGGTATTGAACGCATGCATATTAGCATAATCAATGGACACAGACCCTAGGGTAGTGGGGGTTTTCCCAGGGTGGGAATGTCTGGGGGTGGGGGGTGGTCAACTGGGGAAAAAGGAGACTTATGTAAAACTTTAGACAATAAATAAATGGAAAAAATTAAAAATAGAACTCCCATTTAACACAGTGATCTAGAAATACTAGTATATCCTAAGAAACCCAAAACATGCATCAGAAAGATACAATAGTCAATGAAAGGGAATGCTTCTAATCTTAAGAAGATAATAGAGGCTCTTCTGCCTGACAGCAAGAAAACAGGGATTTCACCATACACCTGCAAAGAACTAAATTCTTTTTTTTTACTTTATTTTTATTGTTTACACTATTACAGATGTTCCTATTCCCCTCCCCTCTTTGTCCACCTCCACCTTGCCCTAGCCCTCTTCTATCTGGCCATCACTACACTGTTGTGTTTCTATGGTTTATGTATGTATTTTCTTTGGCTAATCCTTTCACCTTCTTTTGTGTCAACAATCTGAATAAGCTTGAAAACAGATTATTCTCCAGAATCTCTGAAAGAAACATGGCTCTACAAACAGCTTAGCTTTGTCTTATGAGATTCTAAGCAAAGACCCAGCTGAGCCCCGCTACTGGTTTTCTGACCATAAGAAACTGTGAAATAATAAGTGGGTGCGGTTTTAAGATGCTAAATTTGTGGTAATTTTTATTTGTTATAGCAGTTGTAGAATTCTAATACGTTTCCTTACTGGTCGTGTTGATTCCTGTGTAACCTACTCCAACTCATTCTCCACATGACTGCTAGAATAATTTTTCTAAAATTTGACTCTATTTTTGTCATTCCTCTGTTTAAAACCATCACTTAAAACACACTGCCAACTAACTAATGTTCTAACTACTGTGCATGGCCATATAAGACCATTGTTTAACATACTATTTGTTTACTCTTCCAACCTGTTCACTCACCACAATCGCCTCACACTCTGTGTTCTAAATATAAATATTCTGAATTATTTTTGTTTCAGAAAGTTGCAAAGCAAAGGAGCCTATGTACATGCTGAACACTACATGGAATACCCGCCTTTTAATTCAGTTCACCCAACCTTTAGGATTCAGATTAAACACTGCTGAACCCCCTCAGGCTGGGGTAGGCAGTCTGCCTACATTTACTTCTATCAGAGTGCCTATCACTATTTACTGCAAATTTGCAGATATTTTTCAATTTTCCCACTAACATGCAAGCTGTAGGGGATTTGGTATTTTATTCTTCAAAGTAGTTAAAGTAATCCTTGCCATAACAACAACAACAAAAATGGAAGTTGAAATTATAAAGAATCATTTATTTGGCCCTAGCCAGTTTGGCTCAGTGGATACAGTGTCAGCCTGTGGACTGAAGGGTCTCAGGTAAATTCTGGTCCAAGGCACATACCTCGATTCCAGCAATCACATTGGAGATTCTCTCTGTCTCTCTCTCTCTCTCTTCCACTTTCTCTTAAAATCAACAGAAAACAATATCCTTGGTTGATTTTTTTTTTAATCTATTGATTTGAAATACAGTAGAAAATAAGAGGAAAGTTAAAGTAGTAAGCAACTATTAAAAGTGATCTTAATTTTTTTACACTGATGGCATTGTTTCTTCTGTCTTCACAATATTTAATACTATATTTTTAGTAATTGAAAATACTTTAAATTTACTTTACTTCAAAATGTTTTCCCCTAAGATAATCTCTGAAAATATCTATCAATTTTTGGTTAGGTATACCTTCTAAGTACAATATATCACATTCATGGCTTCATTTCCTCAAAAGAATAGTCTGTTTCTAGCTAAATTTTTTCTAAAGTCTCTCAACCAAAGAAAACTGTCCCAGTGCTCCCAGTGAGTTACCATAGTAACTCTGTTTCCCACCAAATGTGTAAATGTGGCATAGTTCAATTCTATCATGATTGCCATGTCAGGACCACTGAGAGAGTGATTAATGGATGAAGGCATCACAAAATAATCTGAGAAGACTGTCATATCTGAAAACTAGAGGACAATATAGAGTGTTACCATTCACAAAATTTGGCAACACTAAATTTTTTAAATATGAGTTATTTTTTAAAAAGTAAAAGCATACCAATAAAAGATCAAGTCATTATGATTTTAATGGAGGCCTAAACTTAATATATATTGTGCTAATAAACATATATTATATATATTAAGTAAATATTAAGTAAATATTATAAAGAATATATATTAAATATTATAAAGAAGTCCAAAATGGGAATAATACAATTGGCTTACAAGGCAAATAATATTTTACATAAAGATAGGAAAACTTTATCTTACTCTGTCTTCATTGTTTTCTTAAAGATCAATGAATAAAAACATGGATATAAGCATATCTTCTTCATGGACTCTTCCCAGAAAGTCATAGTCAAATCCTAGAGTTCTACCTTCAATTCACAGAGCAATTCTACACTAACTAGAGGCCCAGTGCACAAAAAAGTTGTGCACTCAGGAGGGAGGGGGTTCCTCAGCCCAGCCTGTGCCCTCTCAGAGTCTGGGACCCCTTGGGGGATGTCCACCTGCTGACTTAGGCCCACTCCTCAGGGGATCAGGCTTAAGCTAGCAGTCAGACATCCCTCTGGCAGCCCGGGAGCTGTCAGGGGATACCTACTTGCCAGCAGGGAGCAGGCCTAAGCTGCAGTCAGACATCCTTAGCACTGCTGAGGAGGCAGGAGAGGCTCCTACCACCACTGCTATACTGGCAGCCGGCAGCCTGGCTTGTGGATGAGCAGGGCTCCTCCTGTGGGAGTGCACTGACCATCAGGGGCAGCTCCTGCATTGAGCATCTGCCCCCTGGTGGTGAGTGTGTGTCATAGTGACTAGTCAGTCCCAGTCTTTCTGCTGTTAGGGTCAATTTGCATATTACCCTTTTATTATATAGGATAGAGGCCTGGTGCATGGGTGGGGGCTTGCTGGTTTGCCCTGAAGAGTGTCCTAGATCAGGGTAGGGTTCCAGCAAGAGTGCCTGACCAGCCTGGGTTAGGGGCTTATGGCTGTTTGCAGATAGGCCACAGCCCCTTCAGGGTGAGGGTTCCTGGTGGGGTGCTTGGTCAGCCTGGGTAAGGAACTGATGCCTGTTTGCAAGCTAGCCACAGTCTCTTCAGGGTAGGGGTGCCCACTGGGGTTCCTGGCTAGCCTGGGTGAGGGGCTGATGGCTTTTTACAGGCTGGCCAAGGCTTCCTCCATTGCCAGGGCAACCAAGCCTCCTGCTTGCTCCAGCTCCATGGCTTCTATAAATGAAACTTTGTTGCCTTCAGCAGAGGCCACAGGCAAGCTGGCAGGAAGCTTGACTTCCTCCATCACCGGGGCAACCAAGCCTTCTGCTTGGTCTAGCTCCATGGCTGCCGGCCACCATCTTGGCTGGGTTAATTTGCATATAGTCACTCTGATTGGATGTGGGTGTGGCTTAAGTATAGCAGAGTGACACCAATTTGCATGTTTCTCTTTTATTAGATTAGATGAGACTCAGATAGAAAGCAGACAGACAGATCTGAGGAGCAGGCATGGGAGGTGGAGGTATTGAGCAAAAGTGAAAAAAAGAGAATTCATGGACATGGACAAGAGGGTGATGATCATTTTCCCTCAGAACACTCATTTATGAAAAAATAAAATATAGTGCAATTACCCATTGACCTACTTAGAAGGCAGGCCATTCAAACCAAAGCAACTGCTTCTGGCTCCTTCATTCAAAAATAGAATAACATTTATTGTCTAAAATTTACTTTCTAAGATAAGAATTCCCTCCTGTCTACTTTGGCTGTAACTTTGCCTTCCAGTATCTCTCTTTTCTTATGATCAACTGTAAGGGTTTTAGTAGTCTCCTCCTTGGGTCATTTATCTCAGAATCCCCAGTTAACTGCTCTGCTAAAAATTTTAACCACAGTCTTCAGTTGCCAGATAATATAAAGTCATGTTCAATATCCTCAGTTATCTTTATGCCTATATAGTTTACACGTCTGAATTGTAGTCTTTCTTGATCTAAATTTATGTCAGTTCAGGAAACTTGAGCAGATTTTCCAAAACTGGCATCCCTGTTAAAAGGCCTGGGTCTCAACAATAACGGCCAGCCTTGGGTGGCAAACAAAAGCAGCTCAGAGAAAAGAGTGAGAAGTGTTATCTCTAAGATTGGCATTAAGGAAAGAAAGAAAGAAATTATTGACATTCAGTGGCCAAGAAAACATTCCAAAATGTAACAAGGATATTTGATGTCATATGCACTTGAGTTTATTTCTCAAATTTGTTTTTCAACCATCCTGTGAATTTTTTAAATAAATGTGACCAAATGCTAACTAAGGAAATCACACAACTCAAATAAGAAAGTTAATGATATTTACTTCAAAAATCAGATAGATATGGGATCAAAGAGTAGTTCCCAAAAAAAAATGCAGTTCTGATCCCGGTGAAGCAACTGAAACCAGTCTGATGATGAGTACCCAGTAATCAAGAAATGCTGTACCATCCTGCCATTAAAATGTAAAAGAAGGGTTTGTAAATAAAATATCACTTATAAAGTGCCAAATCTACACTTAAAATACTTTAAAGAAAATTAAAAGGCAATCTTCATGTGTAACAGAAAAAGAAACAAATTATAAGTCAAACCTAAAATAACATAATATTTCAGGAGATACAGTCAACATTATCACAAAGTATCTTCTAAGTGGAAAGATCTTAACACATGTTATGTTTAGTTCTATATATTCATTAACTGTGAATATAAAAAAAGAACTATTTTTATTATATCTTCTTAATATGGCTTAACATGTTTCTCTCTCATTGCAGTGATTTGCACCATTCACTTTTTTCCAATTTTCCTAACAAATTAAACTTACTAGTTGTTAATTTTTTTAAAATAAGTCCTAGTCCTAGACTCTGAGATATTGGCACAGGAGTTGTTTACTAATGTTTTCATGATAAGTTTCCCTCCTACATTTTTGTAGTAAAAGCTCCTCTCCTTCTGTATCAGTGTGGTTGATTTGTCACATTTAACAAAAAAAGAAACACAAATTGACTTAAATAATAATGAGAATTATGGCTTTGTTTGGCCGAAAAATCAAGAGCCACAGTTCTCAACCCTGTCTACACATTAAAATCATCTGGGGAGGTTTTTGAAAAATGTCCTTGCCCAGATCCCAATAGCTCCTCCCCAGAGATGATGCTTTAAGTGGTCCTGGGTACCATAGACATTTTTTTAACTTCCAATGTACACAAAGGGTTAAATACCACTACTTTAGAAGGATGGGTTTCAGATGTGACTTAAACAGAATATCTATTCTATTTTTGATTCCCTAAACCCCTTTACTCTTCCATGTGTCAACTCCTTCTGCAGGTATGCTTTCATAATAGACTAGAGGCCTGGTGCATGAAAATTCATGCACTGGAGGTTGGGTCCCTCAGCCCAGCCTGTCCCTTCTCACAGTCTGGGAGCCCTCAGGAGCGGGAGACGACCTGGCCATCAGGGGAAGGCAACACCCTATCACACCTCTGCTACTGCCACTGCTGGGAGCACAAGCCTTGGCTGGCCCTCGTTACCTGAGCCTCAGGCAGCCCTGGGCGTCTGGGCAGCCCCCATCTGAGGTTTGCCTGTGCTTCGGGCCAGTCCTGGGGGCCTGGGAGGCTGAGGAAACTGGGAGACTCGAGGCAGGTGCCCCGGCAGGGCTGAGGGGACTGGGCGCCACCATCTTGTGGCTATAGGCAATGCCATCTTTGAGGCTGTGGGAGCCAATTAGCATATTCCCTCCTTATTGGCTGTGGGTGCCATCATCTTTGCATCCTGCTGCTCAGTTGTTCAGTCATACCTCACTAACCCCCCTGCCGGCCTGGTCACCCCACGCAACCCACTGCTCAGTCATTTTGCTAGCTCTCACTAACTCCCCTGCCAGCCTGGTCACCCCACACAGCCCTCTGCTCAGTCATTTGGTCAGTCCTCACTAACAACCCTGCTAGCCTGGTTGCCCCACACAGCCTGTTCAGTTGTCTGTTCGGTTCCAATGGTTGCTTAGGCTTTTATATGTATAGAAGATGACTGCAGCCTTATATCCATCCATTATATAATCCAGAACAGAAAGCTTCTTTTTCTTCAACCATAGAACACAATCTTAGGCTATTCTCTGGGCCAGCTTAGTTCCCATTTCCAGCTGAACTAATCTTTGTTGCAAGAGAGATACAATTATACATAATTAACCTAAATCAAGGAACATAAAATTTTATGTCTAGAACTAATGAAACCATTAACATTCTAATGAAACAAAAAGTGTCAACTATCCATTAAGAATGTCTATATAACTCAGAGCACACATGGAAAACAAGAGAAAAATCACAAGTAATAGTGTCAAAAAGTAACCATGGACAGGTGCTCAGATGTTTATCTTCAAAAAGTATTATATAATTAGGTAGGGATGATGGGAAAAAAAAATTTTTACAAGCCTGTAGGTGATATGGCTACAAAATCAATGCCACTAATCTGTTCTTAAGTTATAATAGAACATCAGTGGATATAAATGTACCCACACGTTTATATTATATGAAAAGTATTAATTTATTTTGGAGTTGAATTATAGGAAATTTTTAGTAATGCATTCCTCACAACATATGAGAGATTCCTTTATTTATTAGTCATTAAATAATAGTAAAAATATTTTATACCACAAAATATTTATAAGTCAGTCTTGCTGAATAAAACAAATTACACAAAAGGTATTTTCACTTTATTACAATGAAAGGAAAATTCACTAAAACATAGACCATTGTTACTGTTAGTTCATAGAACTTTATAAACTATTTTGTCCTTTATCCTATATTTTGTCTTCAAAAATCTCTTCAATTATGTATTTCTATTAATGAAAAAACTTTAGTAAACCCATAAGTTGTTACAATTACAGAATCATTAAAAATACTAAGGGAAATAAAAACGTTTTTAAAAAATCCTTCACTACATTCTAAAACTTGAAATTCTAGATTTTTCTCTTTTAATAATGGAATGTTTAATTATGCAACTTTTGTGAATGTTTTTTGTATAAATGTCAATGGTATGGGCTTATAATATATGCAAAATACCAATAATTGGAATGTTTTCATATAAGGTAACAATTGCACCGTACCCTAGAAAACCATCATTTATTCCTCACTTAAAATTTCCATGGCAAGGCACTTAGTTTTCATGACACTGTCTACTCCATAATTTAAACTTTTAATCATTAAATTGCAAACAACTGGAGTGCAACGATGGCATTACATACTTATCAAAAAGCAGGAAAAGTGAAATTTTAAAGTTTAGGAAAGATTTGGGGCATGAGAGAAAGGGTGAGTAAAGGCTGGCACTTCTTATAATTGAATTGAATTACATATTACATTTATAAAAATTCAATTATTTGTGTAATGGTAACGGGAGGAAGAAAGATAATTATTTTCTAAAGGATAGATTTAAGAGTTAAAAATAATCATCAAACTTTCTCATTTTGTTTTGATTTTGCAAAAAAAGGCAATAAAGGAAATGTAAATAAGTCCACATTGCAAGTTCAAGATTTTAAAACAATTATCTTTGTTTTAAACAAGAGATATAGAACAAGCAGTAAAACTTAAATTAAGAATATAAAAGATATAAATGGCACAATTAACAAATTTGAGATGGATGACATATTTAGAGCATTATACTCAATAAATGCAGAATGAGTATTCTTTTCAAGTACACATGAAACACTTATTGAAATATGCTAAATAATAGTCTATAAAACAAGTCTCAGTGATGTTTTCAGGATTTAAATGATATGCAGAATATATCAGTGAAATAAGCAAGGAATACAGAAAAAGACAGTAAATAGAAAATCTATTAAGTTTTAGAAATTAAGCTATCCTATATAATAAAAGCCTAATATGCTAAGTGTCCAGTCATCCAGTCATCCATTCAACCAATCAAAGTGTAATATGCTAATGATATGGTGAGGCCACTCAACCATTCACTATGACATGCACTGACCACCAGGGGGCAGACAGTCAACCGGTTGACCAGTTGCTATGACGTGACCACTAGGGGGCAGACACTCTGGTAGGTTAGCTTGCTGCTTGGGGTCTGGCTGATTGGGACTGAGCGAGACAGGCTGGACATGCCCTGGGGTCCCTCCCCAGCTGGCCAACCTCCTGCATTTCTCCCCAGTCCCAATCATGTACCAGTGGGATCCCTAGGTATGGCCTGTTCCCTCTCGCAATCTGGGAACCCTTCGAGGATGTTGGAGAGCCGGTTTCAGCCCAACCCCATAGTCCAGTCCAAAGGACCTCACTGGTTCACGAATTTGTGCACTGGGCCTCTAGTATAATTATAAAAATCTCTGGGGTCAAAGAACAAATCACAATACAAATTATAAAATATTTTAAAGTAAATAATGAAAATATAATGTTCAAAATGTGTGGAATGCAGCTAACATATGGCTTAAAGTGAAATTTATAGTGAAAAAAGAATAATCAAAATCAAATATATAAGCATCAAATTAAGAATCTAGAAAAAGAAAAGCAAATTAAACCTCAAAAAGTGAAAAATAAAATAAAGACAGCAAAAACAATAAATATAGAATAGAAAATCAAAAAAGCCACAAAATTATAATTTGTAAAAATTGATAAAAGTTATACACTATCTAGCAAAACTCATCAACAAAAAAGATTAAACAAACATGTAAGGAATAAAAAAGCAGACATCAATTATGAATTCTAGGGATATTTAGAAATAATAGAGGCTATATGAACAACTTTATGCAAATATATTTGAAATTTAGATAAAATGAGAAAAACTGGCACAAAAAATATACAAAAAGTTTCCTTAAATCGAATAAAGGAATTCAATCTAATATTAAAAACTATCTAAAAATACATATATCCTGGGCATCACCAGTGAATTAAAAAAACATTTGAGGGAAAAATCACAAAACTTACACAAATTCTTCCAGAAAACAGGGAAAAAGGCAACACATCAAATTAACTTACAAGGTGACCATAACCATGACATCAAAGCATAACAATGAAATTGCTAAAAAGATAACTAAAGACTACTCTATCCCATGAACACAGAAACAAAGTCCCTAATAAAATATTAGCAAATAAGGTGCTGTAGTGTATAAAAGGATAATATATCAAAACAGATGCAATGTTACTCAATTATGTGCAAAAATGGGTTCCTATTAAGAAAGCAATCGGGGGAGAAACCAAGATGGCGGCATAGGTGAACACTGGAATTGCTGCTGGGCACAACTATTTCAAAAGCACAATGAAAGTCAATTAATAAAAAATAATTCATTCTTATATAAAATATTTTAAAATTTTAAAAAAAAAAAAGCACAATGAAAAGAAAAAAATGAACACCACCCAGACCCACAGGAAGGCTGGATGAGTAGAAATTCTACAACTAGAAAGAGATTGAGATGCAGAGGAGGTGCGGAAATAAAGTGCAGAGGTACAGAGGAATGCGCGAAGGGGCTCATGGAAAGGGCTGGGAGCATTTCATACCAGAGGGAGGCACAAGCTCCCGACAGCTCTGAACTCCAGTTCCAGGCAAGTTTCTGGGGACTCAGAATCATACGGGGAGGAGCTGGACTATCTGGCACCATCTGGCACTGTCTGGCACCAGGAGGAACTCCAGAGTGGCTTGAGACCTGGTGCCTCTGAGGGCAGGGCTGAGAATCAGCCATAGCTGGTTGCTCTACCCTGTAGACTCCCTGAGACCCCGCCCCACCCAAGTTGCACACAGAGACTTTTGCATATAAAAGGCTGGGAAGCCCCAGACAGAAGCTAAAATAGCACCTCCTTGGAGTTCCAAGAGACTGTGTACCCAGTGGTCAGAGCAGGACCGCCCAGTCTACAATTCCTCAGACTCATAAGGGATACACTCAGGGGGCAGACTTAGTGGGCACCAAAGCCCCACTGAAGCAAGTCTTGCCCCATAAGGGTGTCTCTAGCATAGAAGTTTTCCCACTATAGACACAGCTGATTAAAGCCACTCTGTCAACACAGGGAAGCAGCCAAAATGCAGAGACAAAGAAACAGATCACAAATGACAGAAATTGAGGAAAGCAAACGACTGGATATAGAGTTCAAAACCACGGTTATAAGGCTTTTCAAGAATATTCTAGAGACTGCTGATAAATTTAGTGATATCCTTGAGGATATGAAAAAGGACCAGCTAGAAATTAAGCATACACTGACTGAAATAAAGAATAATATACAGAGATCCAAGAGCAGACGAAAGGATCGCAAGAATCAAGTCAAAGATATGAAATATGAAGAAGCAAAACCCACCCAGTCAGAAAAGCCAAAAAAAAAGAATCCAAAAATATGAAGATAGTGTAAGGAGTCTCTGGGACAACTTCAAGCGTACCAACATCAGAGTTATAGGGGTGCCAAAAGAAGAGAGAGAGCAAGATATAGAAAACATATTTGAAGAAATAATGACAGAAAACATTGGTGAAAGAAATGGCCTTCCAAGTCCAGGAAGCGCAGAAAACCACAAACAAAAAGAATCCAAGCAGGACCACACCAAGACACATCATAATTAAAATGCCAAGGGCAAAAGACAAAGAAAGAATCTTAAAAGCAACAAGAGAAAAGCAGTCAGTTACCTACAAGGGGGCACCCATATGACTATCAGCTGATTTCTCAACAGAAACTTTGCAGGCCAGAAGGGAGTGGCAAGAAATATTCAAAACGATGAATAGCAAGAACCTACAACCAAGATTACTTTACCCAGCAAAGCTATCATTCAGAATTGAAGGTCAGACAAAGAGCTTCACAGACAAGAGAAAGCTAAAAGAGTTCATCACCACCCAACCAGTATTATATGAAATGCTGAAAGGTATCCTTTGAGAAGAGGAAAAATAAGAAAAAAGATAAAAATTATGAACACCAAATACATATCTATCAACAAGTGAACCTAAAAATCAAGTGAATAAAAAAAAAATCTGATGAACAGAATAAACTGGTGAATAGAATAGAATCAGGGGCACAGAAAGGGAATGGAATGACAATTCACAGGGGGAAAGGAGTGTTGGGGGTGTGGGAAGAGACTGGACAAAAAAAATCTTGCACCTATGGATGAGGACGGGGGTGGGAGGGGATAAGGGCAGTGGATGGGGTGGGAACTGGGAGGAGGGGAACTATGGGCGGGGGGGAGAGAAACAACTGTAATAATATGAACAATAAAGATTAAAAAAATAAAAATAAAAGTAAAGCAATCAATGTAATTTACCACATAAAGAGAATAAAGAAAAAATCATGAATACCCAAATAGATGTAAAATATTAATATTCAATACATATTCCCAATATAAGCTCTTAGCAAGCTAGATTTAAATAAAAATTATTTTTAATTACTTTTCATATTTACAATATAGTGAAATATTAAAATGTCATCCCAGAGTCAAAATAAAGATGTTCATTCTCACCACTTTTATTCAACACTAGAGGCCCGGTGCACAAAAATTTGTGCACTTCGGGGGGGGGGGAGGGTCCCTCAGCTGAGCCTGTGCCCTTCCGTAGTCTGGGACCCCTCTGGGGATGTCCATCTGCTGGCTTAAGCCAGTTCCCCAGGGGATTGGGCCTAAGCTGGCAGTCAGACATCGCTTTGGCAGCCAGGAGCCCTCAGGGGATGTCCACTTGGCAGTGGGGAGCAGGCCTAAGCTGCAGTCAGACATCCTTAGTGCTGCTGAGGAAATGGGTGAGGCTCCCACAATCATCGCTGTACTGGCAGCTGTCAGCCTGGCTTGTGGCTGAGCAGAGCTCCCCCTATGAGAGTGCACTGACCACCAGGGGCAGCTCCTGCACTGAGCGTCTGCCCCCTGGTGGTCAGTGTGTGTCATAGTGACCAGTCATTACCAGTCATTCTGCTGTTAGGATAAATTTGCATATTACCCTTTTATTATATAGGATAGAGGCATGGTGCATGCATGGAGGCCGGCTGGTTTGCCCTGTACGGTGTCCTGGATCAGGGTGGTGGTCCCACTTGGGTTCATGGCCAGCCTGGGTGAGGGACTGAGGGCTGTTTTCAGGCTGGCCACATCCCCTTCAGGGAGGGAGGTCCTGCTGGGGTGCCTAGCCAGTCTGGGTGAGGGCCTGATGGCTGTTTGTAGGCTGGCCAAGCCCTCCAGCAGGGACCCTCACCCCATGAGGGTGTGGCCATCCTGGGTGAGGGTATGATGGGTGAGGGTATGATGGCCACAGCCCCCAGCCACCCAAGCTCCCAGCGAGGCTGGCTGGAAGCAGATATCTGGAGTTTAT
>PVJC01036162.1:0-17861 GCA_004026665.1 Murina feae | reverse complement strand
CATAAGCAAACTGTAACTCCTACAGTATCAAGAATTTCTTGTTACCACCATTATTTCCATGTACAACAATCTATGGTACATTTACTCATTTATTCAATGACAGTCATGTCATCATCTTCTGGAACATCATCATAACAATCCAAACCCTGAATTTCCTGGTGAATTTCTTGTGACTTGATTTCTTTCAGAATCAGTGGACTAAATCTCTCATGTTTAGCAATAGCACTGTCCTTAAATGAGTACTTTTTGTCAAGGTAGCCTGCTGATAGTGCATTTGCAATGCAACTGTCAGTGATTTTCTCCCATGAATTCTTCACCCAAGTCACAACCTCTTGCAGTTTAGGTTTCACAGTTTCCACACTGATTTCTCTCCATTCTATTTTCAATGTAGTCATTAATTTCCATGCACAGATTGTCCTTGAATGGCCTTATTATCGGAGAGGTCTTATTTTCGGGGAGATCTTATTTTTGGGGGGATGCCTTATATTTCAGCGAGAGGCAAAACTGTAAGTAGGTCTTATTTTCAGGGGATGTCTTACTTTCGAGGAAACAGGGTGTGTGCCAGGCATTATGCATGCCTCCATTACAAAGTAAACAAGATAGGTTCTCAAAGGCTGTGTCCTACACAGGTCTTTAACACTGAAGGTTCTCATTTAATGAAAAAATGGTTAATTAAAAACATGTGTATATATTTAATACAGAGAAAGTCAGAAGAAAACAAAATGCTCTCCACTTATCCAGTTCTCTATGGGGGTATATGTGTGCTAAATTTTCTATTATTTTAGGGGGGTGTGGATTTGGAATGCTGAGACCTGCTTTCTTGGGTGTGGAGAAGTGGAAGTATTCCATCTCCAGAATACCCTCGTCCCAATCTCCTTACATCTGTGACAAGCAGGCATTAGTTCACAGAATATCTCTGAAATCACTGTTGCTGCTGAGAGTCTCAGTGAGTCTGGAGTGGAAGTGACAATTTCCACCAGATGGCGCTAAGGTATAGCTGGGACCAGAAATAGGTTTGGATTCTGCAGCCAGTACCAGCAAATTGCATACGCTCAGTGATTGAGTCATTAACTTCTCAGTAACTCCACTGACTTTTGATTGATTTTTTTTTGGCTCCACTTACTACCTTATGACAAGAATTTTACTGGCAGGTAGAAGGCTAGATCACAAATAATACAAAAACAAAATGAAGATGAAAGTTTCTCTCCCCTATTTCTTTCTCCACAATTTCTCTCCCCCAAACTGTTAATTTCTTCTTGGATTCATTCCAGAAAAAAAATATTATATATGTGCCTTAATATAACCATCTCTCTCTATATTTTATCTCCCAAGTTGTTTTACTTTTTAACATAAAAGGAGTCATACTTGTCCACTGTTTTGGACCAAGCTTTTATATGAACACTAGAGGCCTGGTGCACAAAAATTTGTGCACTCGGGGGTGGGGGGGTCCCTCAGCCTGGCCTGTGCCCTCTTGCAGTCTGGGACACCTCAGGGGATGTCCACCTGCTGGCATGCCTGGCCAGCCTGGGTGAGGGGTTAATGACTGTTTGCAGGCTGGCCAAGCCCCCTATGGGGAACCTCACCCCATGGGGGTGTGGCTAGCCTGGGTGAGGGGCTGAGGGCCATTTTCAGGCTGCTCACAGCCCCTTCAGGGTTAGGGTCCCTACTGGGGTGCCTGGCCAGCCTGGGTGAGGGACTGAGGGCTGTTTGCAGGCTGCCCACAGCTCCCATTGACCCAAGGTCCCAGTGAGGCTGGCTGGAAGCAGGTTTCTGGGGTTTATTTATCTTCTATAATTGAAACTTTGTTGCCTTGAGCTGAGGCCAACAGACTGCCTAGGCAGGCAGTTTCTTCCATCGCTGGCCTCCTGTTTGGTCTAGCTCTGTGGCTGCCAGCTGCCATCTTGGCTGGATTCATTTGCACATTGTCACTCTGATGGGCTGGTGGGTGTGGCTTGGCTGGTGGGCGTGGCTTAGGTGTAATGGAGTGAAGGTCAATTTGCATATTACTCTTTTATTAGGTTAGATATCTTGAAGATAATTCCATACCAATGTATATATGCATTTTTGTCTTATTTTATCCTAATCATGTTCCATAATTTATTTTGGCTGAGTCCAATGTTTTTTCTATTATTAGAAATCGTGTTGTAATGCATATCTTTGATAAACATTATTAAGAATATCCATATGATTTCCACATTTTACACATTTAATGTATACTGACTGACAGTTGCCTTCCAGGGATGTTGCACGCTCACCAGTATTGATTATAATAAAATATTACATTGTTTCCGGTTTTAGAAGTTTTAGAAGTGAAGCATGCTGCCTCGTTTTCGGTTCGCAGTGACTCTAATTATGAACAAGGCTGCCTGACCGAGTTTCACTGTGGAGCCCGAGCTGGACGCGCCGGCCTGGAGAAACCCTAAGCGGTGCCCTGACTCCTCCTGTCCAGCAGGGGGCGCGGGCCGGGCCGCTCCCGCATGCGCAGTGCGGTAGGTGTCAGACGCCGAGCCCGGTCGCCGGCGCAGCGCTCCCCGCTAGTTCGCGCAGCCCTGGCGCCCGCGGTGGCGGCCGCCGACTCGCCGCGATCCCTCCCCGGCTGCCGTGGCCCTCGCCCTGCGGTATGAGCCGGTGACCGAGCGCGGGGCCGAGCGGGAGGCAGCCGTGGCCGAGGTAAGCGCCGCGCGGAAGGGCAGGCGGGTGCTGCGGAGCGGGCTTGGGCCTCCCGGGGCCGCGGCGGAGTCCGGCCGGGCCGCCGGGAAAGCACGGGCCGTGCGGAGGCCCGAGGGCTGCGGGGGGCGCCCCCACCCCCCTGGGCCGCTCTCGACCGTTTATCGCTTTGATTTCCGAACTGCCTTCTCCTCCTTCACCTGGCCGGCCCCGCACTGGGTTCCCACCTGTCCCCCGGCCCACCGCTCCCTCCTGCAGTTTCCTCGCCCCCCGCCGCCGCGACCTCGCCCACTCCTCCCCGCGGGCCCCGGGGACCTGCTTCCTCCCACGTGGTTTCCTGCGCTCTGGGCTCCGCGGGGCCGTGGCATCAGGACAGTGCAGGATGCCGCGGGCAGGACTCGGAGCCCGGGCCCACCCTCTCGGGAGGAGGACCGGGCCGGGTGGGGAAGGGGCCCGGCGCCTTGGCTGCGGGCGCCCACTGGGAGCTTGGGGCATTAGGAGTTCTCCTGCTGCCCCTACGCACTGAGACTCAGATAATTGCTCGAGTCCATTTGAATCCTAGGCCAGTGGAGTGCTCTGAGGACTCGAACTGCGCTTGGTCTGTAAATGTCCGAGCTCAAAAGCTACTCACGGTCATGCAATGCATGGTTCCGTGTCCGTCATTTCTCACTGCCGCGGGTTGCTATGCCGGTGAGAATGGGTAGATTTTCTTCTGCCAGGGTTTGCTGGCGTGGCTCGTGCAGGAGTCAGAAGGGGTTATCCAGTCCAGGCTTTGAAAGGGAATCAGGGGAGGCAGCTTCCCATGTGAAGCGCCAGGCCCCAGAGCCAGTCTGCACCCCCCAAATCTGGCCCCGGCGTTTGATGGTGGTGTGCCATTGGGCCGTCACCTAGCCTCGCTGTGGCACTTTCCCTGTCTGTGAACTGAGGATCAGACTAGCCTGTCACGTGGCACTGTTCGGAAGATTCACTATGTTAACTCCGAATGCTTAAAACAGATCTTGGCATGTAGTAAATGCTCAGTAAAGTTATTAGGTAGGTAATTGTGTGCATTGACTTCATTATTGTACAATCCCACCAACAGGCACACAGGTGGTGGTTGTTGTGTTAATTGGAAACCATTTTTAGGGCTGGTTAATCACAACATAACTGTATTATGAAGAACTCGATCGGGACGGCAGTGAGTTGCAGATTTTTCTGCTGCTGCTGCTGCTGTTGGGTTTCTTTGCTTTAGGCACAGTTTGGTTCGGTTCTGTCCCAGGGGCCCTGGGAGTTCAGCTGTGAGCGCTTTTCTAAAAAGGTAAGAGATTGTGACTCAGAGCATTGGACTAAGGGGATTGGTTGTAGCCTACAGCACCAAGGAAAGGTTATTCAGGCAAATTTTAGGAATAAATAATTCCAGGAACAGAAAACGCATCTCATCCGGACAGTAGAACGGGGCTAACAGATTTTTCCAGTGACTCAGTGCTTGACAGCCAGCCAGCCAGTTCCAATGCTTTGCAGGGACAGGTTTGATGCGTTTCAAGGAGGGTAAAGTTTGTAGGGCTTTGTTGTGAAATTCCTGTTTTGATTCAGGTTATGGTATTGTACAGGACAAACATGAGATTCCTTTCGGTCTGTCCTCTCTCCTAACAGTGAGCTTCCCTGCAGAGGACAGGGTGGACATGGACAGTTAGGTACCTAGCCATTTTTTTCCCCTTGGAAACTCTAATAAGAAAGAAAATAATCGTTCATCACCATATAATAAGTCAAAACGCGGGCCCTGTGATGGTGTGTGCACTGATGGAACTAGGAAGGGGAGAGACACTCATTCCTTCAGCAGACTCTGTGGTTATATGTAATGTGTTCTGGACATGGTATTAGATGCTGAGAATATTGGACAGAAATGAAAAATCCTGACTACAAGGAAACCACAGCCAGCAGAGGGGACAGACTTGCCATTACTTAACTAATTAATATGATGAAGTAAGTGCTGAAATGAAGCATGTCACAGGTATGTGGATGCTCCCTGTGGAAGGTTCTCTGTCTCTAACCACTTATGGGCTGTTTTCTTCACGTCTCATCCGTTCCTTTTTCATTTGAGGCTTTTACCCTTCTCTCTCTTACTGAGTTTTTATTCTACCTCAAGTCCTTGCCACATCTTTCAGCTTGTGGGCACAGACTTGTGGGAGCTTGCTTGGCCCGTGTAGGCAGACCTTTAGAAATGTGAGTGTACATTTCTGGGAACAGCCCTCAATCAATAGGGGACGGGCCTCGGTGGGTGGATGTCATAGCTCCTTGTCTTTCAGAGGGACAATTCGAGGATGCATTTTCCAGAGGGACCCTAGCAGGACAGCCCCATTGGCCCCGCTCCACACTGCGCCCTAATGCCTTTCTGTCCTTCCCTGACTCCACTCTGGCTTTTTCTGTTACTTCTGTGAGTTATTTGCACACAGGTCACTTCTTAGTTTGGCAGAACATAAACTAAGACAGTTGGTACCACTAGAAGTGGCTCTAGAAAGTAGGCTCTGAGAATAGTTGGTGAAACTACAATCACTCATCCTCAGATGGCAGCAAGGACCCCTCTGCTGGTAAAGAGGTGTTGACAAGCCCTGGTACCCTACTATCACAATTGTAAGACTCACCAGTGGTGGGTGGGGATGAGGTTCAGGCAGAAGGGAAGCACCGGCTAGTACAGCAGCTCTGGCACTTGACCAGTATGTGGGACACGATAATGACAAGAATAGGAGAACTGACTGACTCTTTTTTATTTCCCTTAGAGACCTTAAGGTAAGATCAATTTCAGGTCAGCCAGATATCAACTTAGGACACCCTGTGAAAGACAAGGCTATATGGCAGCATCTTTTGCAGCTGGCAGGCAGACTTGTTTTGAAATCAGACCCCAAATTTAATAATTGTGGCAGAACGGCAAAGGAAGCTGCATGCACAGCTTACACAGGCTGTTTCTGCTGAAGTCAGGCGCGAGACCTGGGATGCAGATATTTGGATGGATAGTCTTTGTTGTGTTGTAAATATTTTATAGCTTTACTTGTACATACAGGCTTGTTTGATAAGTATCTTAAGTTGCGATCTACAGGGGAACTCTGTGTTTTCAGTTGAGGACTAAGAATTTTCTTTCTATTAGTCATTGTGCCTATTGGCTGTTTCATTTAGTGATGGCTGAGTAACAAACCAACCCAGTATTTAGTGGCTTAAAACAACATCAGTCATTGCTTGCTCAGGATCCTGCAGTCTGTGTAGCGCTCGGTGAGATGGTCTGTCTGCTTCACATAGTTTGCGTTGGGGTCTTTCTCAGGTTGCCCTCACGGGAGCTCTGCTTCCTTACAGCGTGGCAGCTGGGCTCCAAGAGGACAACAGCGGCAACTGTAGGGTCCCTTAAGGCGGAGACTCACTGCTGACACATTCTGTCAGTCAAAGCAGGTCACAGGACTAGCCCAAGTTCAGTGGGAAGGGAAATAGGTGGCACCTTTTGATTGGAAAGTGGCACGCACATTCACTGATGAAGACAAGTGTTGGCGTGCTTGCTCTCCCTCCCCATCCCTTTCTCCATTCCTTGCTTCCATCTAAATGTGTCAGCTGCCATCTACTTGTGTTTTATTAAAGATTAAAGATTAGTCTTTTCTTCTCTAATACCCTTGCCACTTTCTTGATATTTTTCTAGTGGTATTTCTGTAGTTGGCATTTTGTTACAGTTTTGTTGGTCTTATCTCCCTTACTAGGACCTAAGTTCCTCTAAGGTGGGGTCTCTGCTTTCTTCTTTGTTTCCGCACAGTGCATGCTAGTTGCTTAATAGAGGGTAGGATGAGTAAATGAATGAAAACAGATTTTAGAATAACCAAGATCAGTGTGTCCAGATGAAGCATCAGTTTATGCTGGGCAGTGTTTAAAAACAAAACAAAATGACAGTCTTTAGCTGTTCCACTTCGGATTTCTCTTTCTAGTCAGTGCCCCGTCTCCGAGGCCCCACACACCTACCAGCTTCTGCTTTTGGTGAATAAGTATTTATAGGCTGTAGTTGCATTTGAACATTATATATCAATATTTATATTAAGTAGTATACGTAATATTAAATATTAAAGATATTGCATAGCAAATATTCATCTAGACAAAGAAGGGCCAAAATTCCTGTTCATTATTTCATCAAACCACTTAAGGGAAAGAAATAGATGTATTGCAAGTTAAACCGTCCTTTTTATTGTCATTTGGTTAAATACTTCATTTTTCTCCCTTTTCCTCCTGGTAACCAGGAGCGTGAGGAAGAGGCTCTCTGTGTCATTATGTGTGCGTCGGTCAAGTACAATATCCGGGGTCCTGCCCTCATCCCAAGGATGAAGATCAAGCACCGAATCTACTACATCACCCTCTTCTCCGTTGTCCTCCTGGGCCTCATTGCCACTGGCGTGTTTCAGTTCTGGCCTCATTCCATCGAATCGTCCAACGACTGGAGCGTAGAGAAGCGCAGTGTCCGAGACGTGCCTGTGGTCAGGCTGCCGGCCGACAGTCCCATCCCCGAGCGGGGTGACCTTAGTTGCCGAATGCACACGTGTTTTGATGTCTACCGCTGTGGCTTCAACCCCAAAAACAAAATCAAGGTGTTTATCTACTCTCTGAAGAAGTACGTGGATGACTCTGGTGTCCCGGTCAGCAACACCATCTCCCGGGAGTACAATGAGCTGCTCACGGCCATCTCAGACAGTGACTACTACACCGACGACATCACCCGGGCCTGCCTGTTTGTGCCGTCCATCGATGTGCTGAACCAGAACACGCTCCGCATTAAGGAGACAGCGCAAGCACTGGCCCAGCTCTCTAGGTATCTAGGGCTTGTACGGCCTGGAGCCAAGTCCTTCAGGGAGCTAAAGGGAAGGAGCGGGAGAGGAGTATTTCTCCGCTTGAGCTGGCTCCCAGCTGCTGTCCCCCTTTCTCGTGGGAGGGGATGTGGTGGGTGACCGGCTTGTAGCATGAGGCCAGTTCTGTGAGCAGCTGGCTTTTGCCAGTGAAGAGCAGCAGTCTGCCTTTCGGGCTCCTGCTGTGGCTCACAACTTCTTGGAGTTTAAAAACGAAGGACGGCTCATCTTCTGGCACTGTTTCTTTTAAATTTAAATACTTTCCCCTCCCCTTTATTACTCACAAGTACATGTTCATTGAAAAAGGTCTGAAAATACAGATAAAAGGAAGAGTATAAGACTCATTCCATAATCCCATTTTTAAGAAATAATCATTATTAATGTTTTGATGTTCCTTTGCAATAATTTTTGTATAAAAATTATGCACATGCATGAATATATATTTTTCTATAAAAATATATACATAGCTCTGGCTGGGTGGCTCAGTTGGTGGGAGCATTGTTCTGTACACCTAAAGGTTGTGGGTTCGATCGCCCATCAGGGCATGTATGGGAGGCAACCAACTGATGTTTCTCTCACATCAATGTTTCTCTCGCTCCCTCTTCTCTCTCTAAAATCAGTAAATCATAACCTTGGGTGAGGATAAAGAAAAAACAAAACACACATATATACATGTTTTTTGTCAAGAATGGGATCACACAATACATACGCCCTTGCTGCTCTTTCCTCTTAAATAATCATGAGTATATTTTCAAATAATGTCATATTTTATTACTATATACTTTTACGGGCTGTATAGCATTCCATTTTGCACATGTTCCATAATGTTTTTAACTAGGCTTTTATATTTATTTTTGTTTCTTTAACCAAATGCTGCACATTTAGAGAGTTTTCATTATCATAAGCCGTTCTGCGGTGGACAAGCTTGGAGTGCACATCCACCCATTTTTTCCTTTCGAGGCTCCAGGCTAATGCCCGATGTACTGCTGGGATTGCTAGAAGCTCGCTTAGCTGCCTGCAAAGTGGCCTGTTTTAGGCTGGGGATACTTGCTACTTGTCATCTAGTGACTGACTCTTGTTTGTATTTCTTCCATGTTTAATTTCTTAATAGGTGGGATCGAGGTACAAACCATCTGCTATTCAACATGTTGCCTGGAGGTCCCCCAGACTACAACACAGCTCTGGATGTCCCCAGAGACAGGTGGGTGCGTTTGGGGTTGTAACTGATGGGTTTCTGAGGAGTAAGTAAGTACAAGACCCTTTTGTTCATGTGAAATCATATTTGTAAGCCTTTTGTAATCAGAATTGAATGTTAAAAAGTTGCCCTATTTCCCACCTCAGAACATAGCATTGTTAAGACCTGCTTAAATCCCTTATGGAGAACCGATGACAGTTTATGTTCTAGCATAACATCTTTAAAAACTCTTTTTTTCCTTAATCTGGGTTACGCTTTTCTGAGTGCAGCACCCTCCCTCCTCCCCCGCCCCTCAAGGCCAGGTTCATGATTGGCTGTGTCAACTCTGAATTTGTGAGCATTTGCCAAAAGTAGAGCCACAGCTTACTGAGGCAAGAGGTGTGGATGTGTGTAAGTCAAGCATGCCAAACTCATGGCCCGCGGGCTGCATGCCTCGTTTATTTGGCCTGTGTTATCCTTTGAGTTTGACATGCTTGGTGTGTAAGTGATGCCCTAAGTCTATAATGCTTAGAAAGGAGACCACTCTTGTTACCATTTTGTCTCTGTTGTTTCATCTAATGGGGTTCTTGCCTTTCTTCCTTTTTCTTTCTTTTCCTCCTGTTCCCCCTTCTTCCCTTTCTCCCTCCTTCCCTCTTTCTCTCCCTCCCTCCCTCGTTGCTCCCTCCCTTTCTTCCTAATTAACCGTCCAGACAGCCAACGTGGTATGGGGTGGCCATGATTACGTGATTATGATTTTGAATTCACTTACTGTGTTTATCAGCCCTTTTGTACACGGACTGACCTACTGTGGCTGGAGGCATCATGGGCAGCTCAAGTCTGAAGTGACGCTTAAGGTTCCTCTCCTGGTACTGGGTTCAAGGCTTTAAGGAGAACAGAAAGCTTGGGTCCAAGATAAGAGTCCTGGGCAATACTCGAGGTATAGGGTTGTTATAAATTCATGCATGAACTCATTTATAGCCAGTTTTATTATCGTTGATGTTTAACTGTTAAAATCATTGTTACTGAAAAAAGATGAGTGAACAGCTCAAGGCCAGCTGTGTTCTCAGTCTGGTAGAGGCCAATGTTTACATTTATGAAAATCTACACGTAGTACTACTTCCCCCCAGACGATTACATCTAAGCCCTCTTAGCTTTAAGTGTTGCCTAGCGTCAGTGTTGTGTTTCTATCTGGAAATACAGTTATCCACAAGGACTGCTCCTCAGGTTTGCCGTGGAAACCATTTTGGACAATAGAGGGCAGTCACGTTACACAAATTCTATAGAAACCAGCTAAACCCGAAGTGATCCCTGATTTGGCTCTCAGCCCCCGTGCTCCTGAGTGGGCTACTGTTTTATGGATTTGGTTGTCCTGGGAAAGGGAAATACTTTAGTGACTAGAGAAGGGAAGGAAAAGAGCTGGTAGGAATGCAATGTCTTCACCTGCTGTTCTTGGTTTTATTTTGAGAAGGGCTTATTTCTGTTGGAGACATTTCGCTTTCTGCTGACATTTTGGTATATGTAACTGCTTGGGAGAAGGATTTTGTTTTTATCAAGTACACATGTTAAATGGAGTTTCATTTCTCTGCAGGAAAGTGTCAAGTAGTGAGGAGAAAGTTTAAGTTCTTGCTAGTTCTTAGGTGTTAAGGATCAGGAAGGTTAAATTGTTTTCCCTGTGCATGTATTTTTGCAAGTGATTAAAAGCAATCTTGTGGCAAGTAATGAATCACCATATAGTCCTCTATCTTTAAATGTGGGAAATTCATTTGAAACTTAGGTGGTCCCTTGGTTGGGGTAAGGAATAGAAGATTTGTTTGTTAATTTTTCTTACCCTTTGTCCTTGTTTCTGGATTCAGAGGAGGCAAGAACCAGGGATATAGAATGGTTTCAGCAGAACTGCATATCAGATTATTCAGGAATTAGAAACTAGATGGGCTGGATTAGATTGTGTTTAAGATCTAAAGTCATCGATGTGATTACTTTTCTTTTTTTGAGGTGATTACTTAATAATTATTTTACTTGGGGAAATGCAAGGACCGGGTCTGAAGGAAATGCCTGCTCAGCGAATATCTTTTATGCTGCTTAAATATGTTTTTATTTTTCTTTCAATTTTCAAAAATCATACACATGGTACACTTTCAAGGTTGGAACCATATGCAAGTGTATAAAGAATACAATTTAAAACTATGCTTTTAAATTCTCCTTTCTTTTCACCCCCTACTGAAAGGTAATCACTGTTCTCAAATTCTATTTTTCTATGGGTTTATACACAAACTATATAACATTTTTTTTTCTTAAAATCCTCACCCAAGGATATTTTCTTCATTGATTTTCTTTCCTTCCTTCCTTCCTTCCTTCCTTCCTTCCTTCCTTCCTTCCTTCCTTCCTTCCTTCCTTCCTTCCTTCCTTTGAGAGAGTGGAGGGGTGATAGGAAGTAGGGAGAGAGAGAGAGAAACATCAATGTGAGAGAGACACATTGACTGGTTACTTCTCAGACACAGCCCGACTGGGACCGGGGATCGAACCTGCAGTTGAGATATGTGCCCTTGACTAGGAATCGAACCTGAGACCCTTCAGTCCTTGGGCAGACACTCTAACCACTGAGAAAACTGGGCTATACATATATATTAATTTAATTGGGAACATATACTTCTTTAATGCCATACTTTACTGATCTTTGTTTTCTCAGATATGATGTATAACATTACTTCCTTAGATTTTTATTCTTTCTTTGGACATCTCTCTCACAAATTTCTAACTTGGGTGTATATTTATTAATTTAAACTTGTGGAGAATTTCAAACCTTTATAGAAGAAGAAATGCTGGTACAATGAATACCACATACCCCTGTCCAGCTTCAGTAATTATCAACTCGAGGCCAGTGTCCATTCATCTGTACTCTGACCCAGATTATCTAGAGGCAAACCCCAAATGTTATGTCATTACATCCTATATAATAAAGCCTAATATGCAAATGGCAGAATGACAGGTCACTATGATGCAGACTGACCACCAGGGGGCAGACGCTCAATGCAGGAGCTGCCCCCTGGTGGTCAGTGTGCTCCCACAGTGGGAGCACTGCTCAGCCAGAAGCCGGACTCAGGGCTGGTGAGTGCAGCGGTGGTGGTGGGAGCCTCTCCTGCCTCCGTAGCAGCGCTAAGGATGTCCAACTGATGGCTTAGGCCCATTCCTGGTTGGACATCCGACAAGGGCTCCTGGTCTATGAGAGGGTGCAGGCCGGGCTGAGGGACCGCCTTCCCCTGAGTGCACACATTTTCATGGACCAGGCCTCTAGTCTGTAAATATTTTTATTTGAATCTGCATAATAACTGCTTTTCGAGAAACCTAACTATAGTACTGTTATCATAGCTAAAAATGAATAGTAAATTTTAAAAAATATTTTTATTGATTTCAGACAAGAGAGAGGGAGAAAGAGATACATCATTGGTCAGAGAGAATCACTACCTCCTACCCACCCCCCACTGGGGATTGAGCCCAAAACCCAGGCATGTGCCCTGACTAGGATCCGAACCATGACCTCCTGGTTCATAGGTCGACACTCAACCACTGAGCCATGCTGGCTGGGCAATAGTAATTTTTTAATGTTACTAAATATTTACCAAATATTTAGCCATTGCTCAAATTTATCTATCTCATGGGTATTTTCTTTAAATGTTTGTTTGTTTCAGTAAATAAATACAGGGTGGGACAAAAGCAGGTTTACAGTTGTTCACATGAAAAATAATATAATTATTAGTAATAATACAAGAATAATCTGATTTGCGTACTCACAACTGTAAACCTATTTTTGCCCTACCCTGTATGACCAGTAGAATTGGTCAGCTTTTTTTAAAATTCAAAACCTGAAGCTTTATATTTGAGGAATTTGCAGGCCTGGTTGCATGGGTGGGTTAAAAGGAAGCCAAGGAAAGACTTGCAGACAAACTGTTTAGGCGCTGTGAATGCTCAGATCGGAGGAGGAGAGCTATGGGAACATTGGAGGAAAGATCTGGACTGGGGACCGTCGGGAGGGTTCAGTGACAGAGGAGATGACCCAGAGCCAGGAAGTCCTGGGAAGTGCTAAAAATGCCAGAGGGACATTTGCGTGATCTAACACTTAGTCTGGCATGAGTCTGATCATCATATTAATAATTCCTTAGCCGCGAGTTTTCTGCCCACTTTCTTGCAGCTTTGGAACCGATCTCTGATTTTGGGATGCATAATGGGAAAACAGAATGTGTTTCTCAGAAGCTCACTTTTCAGTCAATGTAAAACATGTGTTTTTTAAAGCAAGGGGTGCTTACAGTTATTTTCTTCATCGCAATGTGATGGAAAACTTGGCAGAAGGAGATGCAGTGACTTAAAATGGAAGTCTTGTCAGTGACAGGGTTGGTGTGAGGTCTGGGTGCCTAATGGCAGTTGTGGCTGTTTTCAAGATCGCAGATGGAGATTGCACGTGTATGATCTGTACGTAAGACATGCTTTGGATTGCATGCTTTTTTACTGTCAGTGCATAAACTGGAACAGGGTGAAGTTTGCGGCCCCAGGGGCAGAATAACAGTAGAATTTGGTGCTTCTTTTCTCACCACATACACACCCCCCTGTCCTCTGGAGCTGTGGGTGTAATTATCTAATCACTCATTACCCTGGCTTACCTAGACTGCCCGCTGCCAGTATATTGGATCCGTGTTTGCTTCTCTGCACAGAGGTCATGAGGGCCCATACAGTCTGCTTGCCATCATGGTCATGGAACCTGCCAAGTTCATGTTGGGTGTATTCACTGCTGAATGCTAATGAGGAAGAGTAAGACCGTATGTTGATACTAAGGATAGTCATTAAGTTTTACAGAGTAGACTGGCAGCTGGAGAGATTTTTAGCCTGCACATTACCTCACTAACCAATTCTTGGTTTCAGAAAGCTTAAACAAACAGATTGGGATTTCCAGGGGTGGTTTGAAAATCTTTGAACTTTAACTGGTCATGTTAGAAGGGAATGGCTGTCATCACAACAGTGGGGGGGAGGGATTGGTAGCAATCAATATTACAAAAAATGTGTTTTCTCAGTTCAGACAGTTAGGCCTAGGCTGTGTAGTGCAAGGAACTGGCAGTACTCTGCTCCAGTAAGTGATTTTGATGGCTTTGGAGCCCCAAAGACAGAATAACAGTAAAAGTTGTTGTGATATACACCTGCTTCCTTTCTCTGATGAAGTGTCATTTTATTACTTGCTGGATCTAATTAAAACAGTGTGTTCCCAACTTTCTGATTGAGAGTAAAACTAGGGCAAGTGAACTGCAAGAGAAGCACTGAAGGTCCAGGTCTGGATTCTGCTTCCTGTACAGGGAATTGGGTTAACAAGATTAACTAGAATGGAAGGTGACTGCTGAGAGAGGCTACATGATTCGCACGTAGCTCTGGGATGACAGTGGGAAGAACTGCTTGGGGCAGGATTGGAGGGAAGCTGGGGCATGTGCAGTGAGATGCGATGCTTTGCTGTCACCGCTGCTGTCAGTGCCCGTTGTCTCCTGGGATTCTGGGCAGTGAGTAGAGTTGGTAAGTGACTGTCCCAGCCAGTCTTCCTCTCAGACCTGCTGTTATTCCTGTTATTGTAAATGTGTTTAAGACCAAGATGGGACTTTTGGGAGAGGTGAATGGGAGCTGAATAAGAAAGCAGAGGGTGTCCTCTGGCCTGTCATCTATTTTTAAAAATGGAAAGTAAGGAAAGACTACTAGGACCCTGGAGGAAAGCTGGTAACTCAGGGATGGCATGCAGCTGATGTCCAGGAGATATGATGTAAAACACTTAGCACCATGTCTTTATGGGAAAATGACTAAGTTAGCATTAGCTGTTGTTGACTCAATTATAGCAGGTCCTTGAGTAATGTCATTTTATTCAACTTCGTTTCCTTAAAGCATTCATGAGATGCAGTAGGGATTTAACTCTTGTTTATATCAATTAGCCTATGGTAAAATTGATTTCGTTCTATGTTGTTTTGCTTAAAGGTGCAGAACCTATCCACAATGTTAAGTGAAGACTTACTGTACTTCTGTCCCTTTCTACGGAGCTTATTAGCATGAAGACCTTCTTATTGTTTGACAAAATTTTTTGCTTTCAGGTCTCTGTTGGCCGGTGGTGGCTTTTCTACATGGACTTACAGGCAAGGCTACGATGTCAGCATTCCTGTCTATAGTCCACTGTCAGCTGAGGTGGACCTTCCAGAGAAAGGACCAGGGTAAGGTGCACTCAGCACAGCCAGCTGTGCATTCTCAGAGCTTCCCCTTAGAAGCCTTCCAAAGTGAAGACATTTCTCTACTCAGTATGTGTGTTCTGCCATGTGGTCTGGGGCCAAATTATGGAAAGTTACTTGAAATTTTGTTCTTCAGACAATGTATAAAAAAGCTCAGATGAGATTGAACCATCTTTTACTCTACCCTTACGGAAGTGCAAAGAAAGACTTGATCTTTCATGAATGTGTTGCTTAGATAAACTTTCTGAATATTTTTCTGTTTGTGAGCTCCCATAATTGACTTTTGTTTTTTTTAATTGAGAGATAATCTATATACCATAAAATTTTAACATGTACCAGTGAGTTTTTTTTAAAAATATATTTTATTGAGTTTTTACAGAGAGGAAGGGAGAGGGACAGAGAGTTAGAAACATCGATGAGAGAGAAACATCGATCAGCTGCCTCTTGTACACCCCCCACTGGGGATGTGCCCACAGCCAAGGTACATGCCCTTGACCGGAATCGAACCTGGGACTCTTGAGTCCATAGGCCGACGCTCTATCCGCTGAGCCAAACCAGTTAGGGCTACCAGTGAGTTTTTAAAAATTGAGATATAATTGACATGTAACACTGTGAAAGCGTTAGGTGTATGTTGTTTGGATTTGATACAATTCAGTGGTTTTTAGTATATTCACAGAGTTTGTATAACTGTCATCATCACTGCTATCTAATTCCAGAACATTTTCATCACCCCCAGAATAAACCCAATACCTAGTAGTTATCACTCTCTATCCCTGCCCCTAAACTTCACATCCTCTGCCCCCAGAAACAACCACTAATCTGCTTTCTGTCTCTATGGATTTGCCCATTCTGGACATTTCATTTAATGTCGTTATACAATATGTGACCTTTTGTGTCTTTTATCACTTAGCATAATGTTTTCAAGGTTTAGTCACCTTGTAGTGTGGAATCAACACTTCATTCCTTTCTTGGCTGAATAATATTTCAGCATATCGATGGATATACCACATTTTGTTTATTCCTTCATCAGTTGACAGACATTTCAGTTGTTTCCACTTTTAGCAGTTTTAAGTAATGCTTCTGTCAATATCCGTATCCAGTTTTTTTGTATAAACATATGTTTTTAATGCTCTTGGATATATATCTTGGTGTGGAATTGCTGAGTCATGTGGTCACTCTAGGTTTAACTTTTTGAGGATCTACCAGATTGTATTCCAGAATGGCTGCACCAGCAATGTATGAGGGTTCCAGTTTCTCCATATCCCTGCTTGTTATGTCTTTCTTTTTTACTCTAGCCTTACAGTGGATATGCAATGGTATCTTATTGTGGTTTTAATTTGCATATGTCTAATGATTAATAATGTTTAGTATCTTTTCATGTTCTTATTGATCATTTATTGACCTCTTTGGAGAAATATCTGTTTGAATCATTTGCCATTTTTAAGTTGGATTTTGTTTTTATTGTTATGAGAACTTTTTGTATAGTTTAGATCCTTATCAGATATGTCTTTCAAATCTTTTCTCTCATTCTGTAGGTTGTCTTTTCACTTTCTTGATGGTGTCCTTTGACACACAAAAGTTTCTAATTTTAGTGAACTCCAATTTATTTTTCTTTTGGTTACTTGTGCTTTTGGTATCATAGTTAAAAAACCATTGCCTAGGTCAGGGTCATAAAGATGCACACTATGTTTTCTTCTAAGAATTTTGTAGTTTTATCTTTTACATTTTGGTTTTTGATCCATTTTAATTTTTCATGTAGTGTGAGGTAGGGGTCCAACTTCATTCTTTTACTTGTGGATATCCAGTTGTCTTAGCAACATTGGTTGAAGGACTGTTCTTTTCCCATTGAATGATCTTGGCACCATTGTTGAAAATTAGCCAGCCATAGATTATGGGTTTATTTTTGGACTCTCAGTTCTGTTCCATTGGTCTATGTCTTTCCTTATAGCACTACCCTACTATCTTGATGACTGTAGTTTTGTAGTAAATTTTGAAATTGGTAAATGTGAGTCCTCTATTTTTGTGTTTGTTTTTCAAGATTTATTTTTGGTAACTATTCAAGGTTCCTTGATTTTTTTTTTTTATCCTCACTTTAAGATATGTTTATTGCTTTTAGAGAGAAAGGAAGGGAAAGAGAGAGAGAGAGAGAAACATCGATGTGAGGGAGAAACATTGATTATTTGTCTCCTGTACATACCCCAACTAGGAATTGAACTGCCACCTTTTGGTGTGTGGGATAATGCTCCAACCAACTGAGCCACCCAGCCAGGGCAAGGTTCCTTGAGTTTAATTACTTTTAAAATAATGCAACTTGAATAAGTACAAATAAAAAAAATTCTAAACTCTTTGTGTTTATACAACTACAAAACTAAAACAAATTTACAAATTAAATACAAACAAATCTATAAAACTACCATTAATATCATTCAGATTAACTTAATGTGATGGCTGGGGCTTTTTCTTTGAAACTGAGTTGCATTTTCCAAGGTGAACATGGAGTTAGTACGTTTTTTGGGTTTAACTTGTCTATACTGTTGTATGCTGGGTGCTGCTGTCCTTCTCCATATTGCTTTTTTAACAATAGGAAGCTTCCCTTTATATAGCATACTAGGGGCCCGGTGCACGAAATTTGTGCATGGGGGGAGTTGGGGGGGTCCCTCAGCCCAACCTGCACCCTCTCCAATATGGAGTTCTTGGGGACTCTCACAATCCAGGACCTCTGCTTCTTAACCGCTAACCTGCCTGCCTGCCCTAACCACTCTGCCTGCCTGCCTGCCTGATCCCCCTAACTGCTCTCCCCTGCCGGCCTGGTCACCCCTATTAACTTTCTTTTTTAATCTTATCCCCTTCATGCACAATTGTATTTGACTTCCTTATTGGCTTCTTCCTCTCACACAATTTTTCTTCTTTATGTAACACTTTTTCTACTGACTC
>PVJC01036161.1:0-17862 GCA_004026665.1 Murina feae | reverse complement strand
CCTCCATCTCTTCCTCCCTTTGTCCTCTCCTTCCTCTCTCCTCTCTCCTCCCCCCTCATTCCTTCCTTTCTCCCTCCCTTTAAAAACACTTTTTAACACAACTTTTAATTGTGGGGGAAAGCACAACATAAATGCCACCTCCTTGACCATTTTTACGTGTAGAGCCCAGCAGCGTGAAGCGGACACTTCGTTGTGTAACCAACCCCTAGAGCCTTTTCATTTTGCAAAATAAACTATACCCAATTCCCTTCCTCCCCAGCTCCCCGCAACCACATCTGCTTCCTTTTTCCTACTTTCTTTCTTCATCTTTCTTTTGCCTTTCAGTGCCTTTCTTTTTCCTTTATCCGTTTTCTTCCCCTCCCTCTTCTCATCTTTCTCACTTTCTCTGCTTATCAGCCTCATTGCCCCACGGCACCCTTGCTAGCCTCTGCCAGGGGCTGGGCCAGAGGCCTGTCAGCGAGGCTGGTGAATCATCATTCCTGCCCAGTGTGTCAGGGCCAGTGGGCGGCCCCTGGAGGCCTCGCCTGGCTTTTGGCTGGTAGGCAAACATGTCCAGCAAGGAGCTTCTGCCAGGAAGAGTTAATTAGAGAGAGGCCCTGACTCCAGCAGGGTCACAGGGTCAGACTGGGAGCCCTTCTCTCCTCTGGGTCTTCCCCAACCCTGGGGTCCCCCTCTAGACAGTGCAGGACAGCCATGGTGATGGTGATGGTGATGATGATGATAACTTGAACTGACACAGAACTTTACAGTTTACAAAGCATTGCCATAGACATGATCTCATCCTTGTTCTCTCAACAGTTCTGGGAAGTAAGCCTTATTATTCCCGTTTTACAGGTGAGGAAACTGAGCTTCAGAAAAATGAAAGGAGTTGACTGTCGCTACAGAGCTGGTAAGGGGCAGAGTTGGCAAGGTGGGGACTAGGATTTGTATCCCAAACGAAAGCACATACACAAAAAAGGGAATATCAGAGTTTAAAACATTTAAAAATTATTTATTGCACCCTCTTCTGTGTTGCCAAAGCACCTTGTTTAGGTCCTTCATGTGTAGGCCCCACCTGATGGTTCTCTTCAATGCCTGGGCGTAGGGGCAGATACTAAGTTGAGTGAGTGGTGGAGGTATTTGATGGCATGCATAGCAGCTGTAAAAGAGTTGATTTCCAGGCAGCTAATAGGTTTTTAAAAGTCAAGCAGAACTGCTACCTGCCTGGCTCTGGGTTATGTGGAACTTGGGCTCTCTCTTCAGACATTGTATTTAGAGAACAGGGGACTTCTGAGTGTGGATAGAGCTACAATTTTCCCACCTCTTCTGAGTGGAACTTCTGGCTCACATTCACATTCTTTGAGCACATTCAGTTTCAATTATTTTTTCCTATGTTAGTGTGGAAATAAATTTTAGTTTCATGGGTAATTATGGCAGATTATAATTATTAATGTTCACCAGTATCCACTTCTCTGCTGGGTACATGGAAGCATACAATCCCCTGCTCTCCTGAAGTAAAGCATGGTCACAAGACTATCTTTGCCAATAAATGTAATTTATTGGCATTTGTAGACCGGAGCATTGAATTGCAGATGTTCGACTTCTTCATTCTCTCTTCTGCAGCTCCACTGACCAAGGAGGCCACATTCCAGGATGTTGGCACTTTTTTGGCCTGGGTCTCAGGAAAACTATGGCACCTTGAAAATAACCCCCTATCAGCTGTTATGGATGAGTAGCATGAGTGAGAAATAAACCTTGGTGGTATTAAGCCAATCACATTTGAGTCGTTTGTTACTGTAGCTTAATCTAGCCTATCCTGACCAGTACAGCCATCAGTAGAGCAATCGCTAGAATACATTGAGTATATAACATATTAGTCAATTTTTAAAACATAACTTTCGCCCTTTGGAGCAAGAGTAAAAGTTTTAAAGACAAAAATTATAATTGTACAATCTAATAGAAAAGATAAGCTTTATTTATCTTTTCTCCCTAAAGCGCTCTTATCACAAATACTTTAAACATGTTTTTAAGAGCTTAATTGAAATACAATTAAAATACAATGAACTCCACATATTTAAAGCGTACAGTTTTATGCCTGGTCAGCGTGGGTCAGTGGTTGAGCATCGACCTATGAACCAGAAGGTCACCATTCAATTCCCAGTTAGGACACATGCCTGGGTTGTGGGCTTGATCCCCGGTAGGGGGCATGCAAGAAGGAAGCAGCCAATCAATGATTCTCTTTCATTATTGATGTTTCTATTTCTCTCTCCTTCTCCCTTCCTCTCTGACATCAATAAAAATATATTTAAAAATAAGTAAGTAAAAGGGAAAAACATTTGGCAAAATTAATACTCATATTTATCGTATTAACTCCTGGTGCATGTGTCAACATTCAACCAAAGAGGAAACCCCATATACATTAAGAAGTCACTCCCCATTTCCGAGGCCCGGGCAACCATGAATCTGTTTTCTGTCTCTATATATTTTTGCCGGTTCTGGATATTTCATAATGAGATATGTAATATGGAATAAATGGAACCATACAACATGGAGTCCTTTATGACTGGCTTCTTTTCTTTAGCATAATGTTCTTGAGGTTCCTTATGTTGTAACATGAATCAGTATCTCATTCCTTTTTGTGAATGAATAATATCAATTGCATGGACATACTATATTTTGTTTATCCATTCATTATTTGTAGATGTTTGGGTTTGTCTACCTTTTGCGTGTTGTGAATAGTGCTGCTGTGAACATTAACATATAGGTATTCCAGCTAGTATTATAGAAGAGTGTTTTCAAAGAAAGGTGTTCCTCAGGATATTAGAAGTTGCTGCAACAGAAGTATTATTTGCTCAAATAAGCTTGAGAAACACTGAGTGAAACAATATTTGACATCTCCTGTTGGATTTCTCAGATCCTTTTATTTTCTAAAATGCTTTGTGTATATCTCAGAGGCAATGTGATGCGCAATACAGGGTGGAGCAAAAGTAGGTTTGCGTTGTTCATGTGGAAAATAATATAATAATTAATAAATAATAACCATAATATAAGAATAAACTCCATTCTGTGTACTCACAACTGTAAAGCTACTTTTGCTCCAGCCTGTATTTTTCAAATTCAGTGTAGCACATAGTACATACTTTTTTCAATTTGTTATATAAAAAAATTTCTAAAAGATGTAGTTCAGTGACTTTTACAAATGAAATGCTTCAGAGCATATATTCCCTAAAAAGAGCCAAAAAAACTTTTACATTATATATGTGTTCCTCAAATTAAGAGTAATAATCTAAGGGACCAATTTAAAAGGACAAACATCTCATGGATTCCCCCAGAATTGACTTATATTTCATTTTATTTTTTAAAATATATTTTTATTGATTTCAGAGAGGAAGGGAGAGGGGAAGAGAGATAGAAACATCAGTGATGAAAGAGAATCATTGATCGACTGTCTCCTGCACGTCCCCGACTAGTGATCGAGCCCATAACCCAGGCATTTGTCCTGACTGGGAATTGAACCATGACCTCCTGGTTCATAGATTGACACTCAACCATTGAGCCACCCTTGCTGGGCTTAAATATATATTAGTTTAATGTAACTTCAATGCATGCTAATATAAAACTAGTCATAAACTCTTTATAAATAATAAAACCAAAACAAATTTATAAATTAAGTACAATATTACAAAAAGCATCAAAATCCAAACTAATGCGTTCAGTGATAGATTTCATTTCTTGCTGACACTCAGTGACTATTTGCAATGTTACTATGGGCTGACCTGTTAAGGGGAAGTTTCTTTTGATTCCATCCTTCCTGCCTGTACTACTGTGTGGGTGGGATGTCTTCGTTCTCCCACAAACTTTTTTTCTCAAACTTCTGAAAACTTCCTTCTGCAGGGATGTGAGATTTCATCTTCAGTTAACACTTGGAGGTTAGGTCTGCCTCTCTTTTCTCATTAGCTATGACAACTAAAGTACTAGTGCTTGGTCCCAGTTCATCATAAAAGTGCATACAGGGGCCGTATGATGGTTAATTTATGTGTCAAGTTGACTGGGCCATGAGGTACCCAGACATTTGGCCAAACATTACTCTAATGTTTCTGTGAAGGTGTTTTTAGATGATATTTACATTTAAATTGTTAGACTGAGTAAAGCCGATTTCCCTCCCTAATATGGAGGGGCCTCATCCCATCAGTTGAAGGCTTACATAGAATAAAAAGGCCAACACTTCCCATCAGAGGAGACAAGATGCTGTGTTCACACAGCCACCATCACTCCATGGCCCAGACCACATAGGTCCCCTCGAGCAGTACCTCTGACGGCATCTCTGAATGGAGAAGCAGATGATTGGGAGTCAGTTGATGATGGAAGAAACTTAAGAGTAATTTTGATTATGTGGAGTTTTGCCTTCTATGCTAAGTTTAACCCAACTCCCATGTCCGTTTTGTTCACCTTGGCAACAGCACCTTGTGTGGGGCTTGGCAAGAAATGCTTGTAGCCCAGCCAGTGAGGCTTAGTGGTTGAGTGTTGACCCATGTGTCAGATTCGATTCCCGGTCAGGGCACATGCAGAAGGCAGCTGATCAATGATTCTCTCTCATCATTGATGTTTCTATCTCCCTCTCCCTCTCCCTTCCTTCCTCTGAAATCAGTAAAAAAAAATTTTTTTTAAATGAGTTTTTTTTTTTAAAGAAATGAAATGCTTGTATAAATGAATGACTCCTCAAACATTACAATTAGGAGGACCCTTATCAATTGTTAAAGCCAACCCAGATTTTAAGGGGAAATAAATAATAGTAATAACCATTTAATGAGAGCTGACTGTATGCTAGGACTCATGCTGAGCACTTTGCATACATTACCTAATTTTGCCCTTTGAACAACAATGTGAGCTGGAAATGACCATGCCTACCTTTTTTTAGATTATAAAATATTTCTGTGTACAAAGGGCTAGCTAGCATTGTTTCTTTCATCGGGTAGGTGTCTTGGATAATCTATTCAAGGAAGCACACAGTCCAACTTGATGAAGCCTCTATCCTTTGAGTACTAATGGAAACTGGTAGCCCATATGGAGGCCGTATTTCCAGATCAGGCAGTGTCAGTCTGAGCAGATGAAAACAGGGTGCGACTCTGGCTAATTTTTGCTGGTGGCTCCAGTAGAGCTGTTAGTGGCCCATATTGCTTTCAGGGGTGCAGCAGGGCAAAAGGCTGCACAGCTGGCGACTTGCAGAACCGGCTGTGTCTAGAAGCACTGGCTGATCTTATGCTATACTGCTTCTCATTGCATCTGGAGGAAATAGGGACCTACGGAAAGGCAGAAACTTGACCCGGTCCCCCAGCCCCTCAGGCAGGATGGCCACTTTATCCAGAGGCGCCTTTATTCCTGGGCCTCCCAAGACACCTGGCTGCAAGGACACCATGAAGAGGGAAAAAGAATTTCAAGTGCATTCTAAGAACCACCTCCATTCTCTTGCTGTGTAGGGTAGGAGCACGCACTCAAAGACCCAGCCAGGAAGGAAGATTTGATCTCCTGGGCAGGATCCACTTCCCATGGCGACGCCTTCTTGAGCCAAAGCTCTGGTATGAAGTAAGACTTGTTTAAAGCAGTTAAAAGCAGCAATCCCCATTGTGTCAAGTGGTGACAGTATAATCCTCCTTAATAATTTTGTTCCCTCTCCAAATTCCCCTCCATTATGTATCCTTAAAATGTGACTTCAGACGCCTCTTTAGGTTTCCAGTCCTGTAAGTGCAGGGGCATTTGGTGTGAGGGGGAGAGGTAAAGACTGTCTCTGTTGCACTCAGATCATCACTGGAAATATCTGCCCCCATCTTGTTGGCTAGAGGTATTATTTTAAAATTTTTTAAATGAAAATTTGATTTATAGGCAAAAATAGAGATATGAATATACTAAACCACCACATCACCATCCTGTAAGCTTTATTAATATCAACAAATGGTCAATCTTGCTTCATCTTCACCTTGTCCACTCCCAACTCCTTGCCACTGGATTATTTTGAAGGAAATCCCAGATCATTTGGAATACATGTATCTTGTATTTCTGAAAGACAAAGGCTGTTTTAAAACAAAATTATACAGCCCTGGCCAGTGTGGCTCAGTTGGTTGAGGCAAGGTAGAAGAATTCATCAAGGATGATGCTGAGGTTTCTGATCTGAGCCACTGGGAGTGCCACTCACTGAGAAGAGAAATGGAAGAGGAAGAGCAGTTTTGAGGTGTGTGTGTGTGTGTGTGTGTGTGTGTGTGTTAAGCTCTGAAAATTTTCAGGTAAATAAGAACCTTTCCTTTCCCTGGTGAAATCATAGTCCAGTGAGGGAAGCAGTGACATAAACAAATAATTCTGACGTAAGGTGAGAGGTACTGAGAGGTAGGCATCTCTATGAGGTGATCAGGACTAAATCTGCGGAGTAAGAAGAAAAAGCCATCTGAGAAGGTTTCCCAGAGTTGGTGATAAACATGTAAAGGCAGGAGAGGTCCAAGTAGAAGGGGGAGCTGGTGAGTTCTGGAGTTGGCAGCGTGAAGTCCTGTGTGATGAGGTGAGGGTGTGTGAGTGGCAGTTCTCTTGGAGCTGGAGAGGCTGGCAAGGGGCTGAGCAATAGGGGCTGCCTCTCCCTGATGAAGGGCCAGGACTTAACAAATCCCTCTTCAGTCACTAGGATGCAAGTTGCACAGGGACAGATCATCGAATAGTGTCTTGCACATAGTAGGTACTCATGAAATATTTGTTGGATGAGTGAGTGATTGGTGTTATTGAAATCCTTGCCTCTTCTTCCATGTTGTTGGGGATTTCCAAGCACCATCTATTTCTTTTGTATACATTTTATAAGAATAAGTAAAATTTGTATTCTAAGTTCAATGACAATTTCATTTATTATTCTTTCTGAAGCTAATCAACAGTAATTTATTTTTAAAAATAAAAACCAATAAGTGGTTTTTGTGGGGCTATAAATTTCCCTCAAAAGGGTTGGATATTATGAAATAATTAAGAAATGCAAAGAAATATATGAGTCATTTTAAAAATATGAATATATCCTAAAGCATTTTAGTTGGTGCTGTTTTCATTAACATTAGCAAGTTGGGAAAGATAAGAAAATTAAAGTAAATATGAAAAATTTCTAGGTATTTCCACTCTAGATATTATATCCTGAGCCAGTATATCTAAAAGCAAGTATTTTCAAATGTCATCATTGTAGGGGTGATGAATAATACTTAACTAACTAAAAATTATCAAATGTTAGAAGGGAGATGCCTTTGATTTCTGGTCTACCCTTTCATTGTACAGATGAGAAATAGGCCCAGAAAGGGAAAGAGAGTCTAAGGTCACACAGCAAGTTAGAGGCAGAGCCAAGAGTAGCGTCCAGATGTGGTGGCTGTTATTCCATGCTGTGATGGCTATTGCTTGTTTCCATCTAGAACGCCTTCCTCCACTTCAGGAGACAGAATTCATTCCTCTGGCCACATGTGGGCATGGAGCACAGGCTAAGCCAACATTGTATAGTTCTTCACTCTCTCTTAGTCATTGGTTTAGGAGCTGAACATGTGACCCGGCTTGACTAATCAAATCCTTCCCTGGCATTTGTGATAATGTTGCTGAGAAAGGAAAGGACCTTTAAACCTCTCTGGTTATGAAGCTGTGAGGACATGAGCTTAGACTAATATGGCTAGTCCTGTGACACATGGAAGGAATAACAGAAGGAAGACAGACAGACAGAAGGGAGAGGTACTCCAGATGGGAGTTGAATTCCTTATTCTAGTTGCCAAGGTGTATCCATCCTGAGATTATTTGGGCTCTTCCATTTTTTAAAAAGTAATGATAATATCCTTCTGATAACACATGTCCTTTTATTATTCTTCCTCTTCCTTTTCTTTTGCTTAAACAGGTTAAAATTAGGTTCCTGCCACTTGTAGCCAACGAGTCTCGCCCAGGATTTCTCAACAGCAGCGGTATTGACATTTTGGGGCAGATAATTCTGTGTTGGGAGGGGTTTTTCTGTGTCCTGTTTAGCAGTAGCAATGGCCTCTACGCCACTAGATACCAGTAGCACCCCATCCCAGTGGTGACAACCAAAAATGTCTCCAGACATTGCCCAATATCCCCTGGGGGGTGGGGAAAAAATGGCCATGGTTGAAAACTACTCGTCTCCTTTAATACCCTTGTTGACTCTTACTTATAAGACAGAAAACCGAAAGGGAAACTGCAATTCAGTAGATGTGGGACTTTTTTCAAGGTGACAAAGACAGGACTATCAAATCAAGCAAAGCGGCACTACCAGGAAGTGATACTACAAAGAGATGTTGGTACATGCAGACGCTGGCTCTCTCATGGCTGTTGGAACAATAACAAACTCCACAAAGTGCGTTGGGATTTTACCCATGACACAGGCCATAACGCTCTGCCTAAGAATTCTCACGCATCTCAAGAGGTGGTGAGGCACAGCAATACCAATCAGTGTTATTTCTGTTGTTTTAGATCTTGGAGGTTTGGGTTCAGTGAACTTTGGGTGTCTCCAGAAAGCTCACCACATGTTCCTCTGAAGTAGATATCCAGGAACCAAATCTTGCTACAATTACACAATGTTGTCTATGTGAGATCAGTAAAAACCACCAAGAATCTGTTTTCTTTTTGTTAGAACTATCTTGGAGGAAGTGCTTTTCAACAGAGACATTGTGAGGAAAAGTGTAGTAGCACGGGACTCAAGAGGGCTAGATGTGAACTTTACTCTGCCACTAATGTGGGGTGACATTGTGCAAGTGCCTGCCTCTCTCTGGACCTGTTTTCTTCTCTGTATAATGAGGGGTTGAATCAGACAAATGCTGAGGAGCGCCCCAGTACTGACCTTTAAAGATTCTTGTAAACAGACACTGTGTCCTATGTATTCTGGCTTCCCTACCCCCTATACAAGACTTGGTGCAGCACCAGAAACCAAATAGGCACTAAGCAAATGCTGAGTAAATGCACAGATAAATGATTTACTTAGGAGAGAAAAACACAGTAACAGTCCAACTTCCACAGATGTATAGAACTGGACAGGATCTTAGAATTGAAAGGGATCCCTAAGTTTATTTAGTCCAGCTTCCCCATCAAAGCTGAAGCCCTGGACCTTATTTCTGACAGATGGACTTACTGTATACTGTAGTTTCTGTTTAAATACTTCTGATGACAGGGGTCTCACTATCTGTAGGGGCAGCCAGCTCCACTTTGGAACAGATTAGATATTAGGAAGTTCTCTTTTATCTGGAATCTAAATTAGCCTCCTTGTAGCTGTCACTTGCTTCTCGTTTTATTTTTTTTAATTAATTTTCATTTTAATCCAAGACTATATGCACAAAACCAAAAAAGTCAAATAATGTTAAATAATGAAAAATAGCTCTCTTCCTCATCCTTCCTTATTCCCCTGGGTGCTTCTTCCATGCAACCACTTTCCACTCCTTTAGCTCTTTCTTCTGCTACTTATATCTGCATTTCTAATTGCTATGCTTACATTGCTACTTCTAGACTTGTCAATTTTAGACATTATCTATTCACTTCCTATTTTTATAGGAGAGGGTTTACCCTCTTTAACGGTCCCCAACTTTTTCACTTCATCCTCTCACTATACTATTACAATGTTTGGTTTAATCAGTATTTAGTGTTTTCATTAAATATCATTTAATGCTAAGCCTGCTAAAATACTATTTCCTTTCTTGTACTTTTTTCCTGGGGTTAATAATTGCTTTGATTAGTTTTCTATGTCCTTTCCTGTGATTATTCCCAAATGTTTCAACTAAACTCTACAATGCTTATCAACACTTCATTTAGAGAAAGATTTTATTTTTACCAAAGTTATACATATAGTAAAGAGTCAAGTAACTCTATACAATTTGACAATGATAAACCCCTGAATTATTGTCACAATATACATTTCAGAAAGCACCTTCACCTAACCATGAGCAACAGATGTGGCTTGAGGTTATTATAATTTTCTACAGGTTAAGACATGGAAGCCCAGAGAGGAAAAGTAACCTGCCGAAGGTCACACAGCAGGCACCGCAGGAGCAGAGCCTGTAACACAGCCCAGCAGTTTCCCAGCTACACTTGTGCCTGGAAACATTACTTTGAGTCCAGACTGGTCAATGGTCGAATGTGCTCTAAAGATAAGGGGCTCCTGGAGTGTGACTCATATTTAATAGACCGGAATAAATCGCTTCTGTGCAAAGCAGGGTTCAGCAACTGGCAGAACTGAACGGGGTTGGCAGCCATCCGAAGTGTCAATGTGAAAGGCGAGAATGTCTCCACACCCTGTAATCCCACAAATAGGGTCTCTATTTTTTAAGATTTTAAAGCAGTATTACACAAACCCTCCAGGGGCTTAAGCAGGAGCAGGTAAGTAATCTCCTCACGTGTCCTGTTGCCACCTTCCTTGCTGGTAGAGAACAGTATCACCTTAATCCCCAGGAGGAACCCGAAGGGAAGGAGTGGGAAATGGCCCCAGGCCTGAAGTCACTTCATTCTTATTTTGCAGAAGTGAGCTCCTCGAGGTAAGAAAAGTGTGTTTAGAAACAACCAGAACAATCCCTGCAGTTAGGACTAGGGAGAGGCCCCTTTGACACACACATGGCAGAGGAAGTTGCTTGAGACCAACCCCTGAGTCTGCAGAGGTGGGAGGATGCCATATCTTCAGCTGTTTTTACCTGAAAGGCAGGGGGTTTTGTCCAGAGAGGAGGGGTGTCACGCTCTCCAGTGCAGCCCCAAATATTCCTGACTCTCTTCCTCAGCCCTAATCTCCAAGATTTCCCCCCAGCTCTTCAAGGCCCAAGGTCTCATAATTTGCAATCACATACAAACTCAGCAGCAGCTTTAGGAATGGACAGACTGCCTGTTGTGGGGACTCACACCCGGAATATCCTAGAGCAGGTGTGTGGGGCGTACACGGGCAGGGCCGGCAGCTTGGCCGAGAAAGGGAAACAGAGATGTGGCCTCCCTGACCCTGGAGTGGAATTCATGGCTTCATTTGGGTTGGGGGTGGCTGCGGGTAGAGACCACAGCGCCCTGGAGTTAGAAGAAATACTTGTGATAGCTCATTTGAAAGAGAAGCATGTGAAGCTTAGAGAAGTGGAGGAGGGCCCTGCCCTCAGCCGTGTGGTGCTTTGGTGCCACGGTTGCTAATGGCAATAACAGTAATTGGGTGCTTCCTGTATGCCACCCACAGAGCAAAACACTGCACCCATTAAGTCATTTAATCATCCCAATAACTCAGTGGGGGGGGGGTACTCGTTATTTCTTGCATTTTGGAGATAAGCAAACTGAGGCTCCTAGTAGTGAAATAATTTGCCAAAGCCCTGGGGCTAGAAATAGGCAGAAGCAGGACTTGAACCGAGGCCTCTCAACTGCCAGAGCCTGTGCTGTGGACTCGATGAGTTATTAGGTGAACGATGCTTTGGACAGAAATTGAGGTATTGCGTTTCCCTGTGTTCCAGTGTTCATATGGCTCTCAGCATGGAGGAAGCATTTGGGAGGCTGTGGTCGAGCGGGGAGTCAGGAAGAGTTGGGTCCCAGCCTCCTACTTGACGCGCCCCCTGACTGGGGACACGTATCTTCCTTCCCCTCTCTGCTGCCCAATTTCTTCTCAGGGGCAAGTGCATTCTGTGCTGCAGCCAGGGATGGTCAAGTGTCATGGACGTGATTCCATCACGCCTTTGGTGGCAAAGGGGAGAAGGCCACCCGAGGAGATTCTGGGCCGTGGCACAGAGCCTGGCCGCCCAAGAGGCTGGGTGGCTTCTAGCCCACCAGCCAGGCCAACAGAAAACCTGGGCTTTTGTTTGACTTGGCTTCTTGTACCTTGTTTAGTCTGCAGAGCAGGGAGCTTATCCTGCTGCCTTTGTCACAGGCCATTAGTACACACATAATCCCCAGGGGTTTACCGCTGGCTGGTTTCTCTAGGAATCTGGGGAGGGCTACAGAGGGAGCCCAGCTCTTAGGAACCACCCCCTCCCAGCCCCCATTGAACAGCCTCATCTGAGAACCCATGGCGTTGTGTGCTCCTGGTCTGCGATTCTGGCTGTGTGACCTTGGGCTAGCCTCTCCCCTTTTCTGGGCCTCCATCTACCCATCTGTGCAAGAGAGAGCTAGGTCAGATTCCCTTCAAGGGACCTCAACTGCATGCAGATCAGAAATACATTCCTATGTGGTTTCTCTCCTTGGAGGCCTCCCTCATCCCTCCACCGCCCCCTCCCCCAGTTCTGGAGCAATTTGTTGTGTTTTTTCACTGATCTTATCCATGCCCTGAGCCTGGGGCCAATCCCTCTCTTCTTGTAAATTGAGGATAATAATGCCTGATAACTCACCCTGCTGCTATAGGGATTAACTAATTAGTGGTTATTAAAGGATGGAAGAACTTGATATATCCCTCCCATTTTCTCCTCTGAGTTCCTGTTATTGTCTGCACAATCTCAAGAGATTTAGTAAAGCAATCCCAAGAATTTTGACTTCCAGCACCCCCACTAAACAGATGGAGAAACTGAGGCCAGAGAGGGTAAACAGTAGCCTAAAATCTTGCAGTCACTTTGCAGCAGAGAGGGGAGCAGACTGACTCAGGGCTTTGAACTTCTGCCCGGTGCTCCTCTGCCATACCACACATAGTAGTCATGGTCCAGGGCTGTAGCGGTGGTCCCTGTGCTAGGATGGAAGATGCACCCAAAGGCTCCCACACCCTGGTTCATAGCTTGGTGTTAAGGAACAAAATTTTGCTTCAGGCAGACCTAGGTGCCCGTCCTGGTCTTGACTTACTGAGTGACCTTGGGCATGTCACCCCAGCTTGCTGCCTAATTGTCAGTTTCTTCATCTGCAAATGAAAATGACACCTTCCTCCAAGGTTACTGGGAGGATTGGCCCAGAGCAGGCATTTGGAAATGGTAGTAACTATATGACTATGCTATTATGGTGTTTTTATTGACACGCTCACCAGAGAGCTGCTCAGTGAAGCTTCAGGAGCAGACACGCCCCAAGTGCTCCTGCGGGCGACACCCTGGCTGTGGGCACCTTGCTTCATCCCCACCCGTCAGCCAGGGAGGCATTTGACAGTTGCGCATGGAGGCTCAGAGAGGAGAGAACTTGCCTAAAGCCATGCTTGCTTTCGGAGTGAGATGACCTCGTTTTCAGTCTCTTCTCTTGAGCAGAGCCTGCAAGCGAACTGGCCTCCATGTTTCAGAGGATATTTTTGTGGCTGTGTCATGACTTCTACAGTCTCAGGATAGGGAAGCGCTACTGAAGGATGGATTGGACTGCTTCAGGGAACAGTAGTGAGGCTCAGTCACGGGGAACACTGAAACAGAAGCTGGATAAACACTTGACAGGAATATTGTTGAGGTGATCAGTGCACCAGATAACAAGTTTAACTTAAGACCTTTTAGTGAGAGGTGACATGGAACTGGAGGAAAAGAAGGGGCCAGAGTCTAACTGAGGTCTGATTTAGGCTCCAGCATTTGCCAGCTGTGTGACCTGGGGCATGCGTCTTCATCTCTCTGAGCTTTTGCTTCCTTACCTGAAAAGTGAAAATTAAGATCTCTTTTCTGCTTACCTTCCAGGACCATAGTGAAGGGTCAGAGGTACACCGACTACAGCTGTGCAGAAGTAAAAGGAGGGAGCTGCTCACTCAGTTGGGGCTCCAGAGGCTGCAAGAGAAGGGTGACGTGGGGCATTCTGGGCAGGAAAAGGCCTTGTTGATAAGGGAAAAGCATAGGCAGAGGCTTGAAGGCAAGAAAGAGCACAGCATTTATGGAAAGTGAAGGTTGGTGTGAGAATGGAGGAGGGCTCGCAGCAGGATCAATCTCAGGTTTCCTGTCCCATCACCCAAGAAGTGCCCACTGAGCTGGTGGGAGAGGCCATGAGGGCCAGGCCTGGTGAGGGTCCTGTCTGTCTAACCTGCCCAGCACTGCTCAGAACAAGTGATGGGGATGGCTTTGGGGGTCTCCCCGCTCCACCTCTTTCTCACGGAGTCTTGTCCCCTACCTGGCCTTCATCGGTGGGCTCCAAGTCCTGAAGTCCTCCTTTGGCATACCCTTCCTGCCAGAACCCTGCTCATGACTCAGGCTTTGGCACTACTGGGCTGGGCTGTCTCCTCGCTTCACAGGCCCTGGACTGACAGCCCGATGGACTTCCTAATTGCCATTCCTCCCTCCAGCTCCACCTCGCTCCAGTTCAAGCCCCATACCAGTCACAAGAGCCTTCCTTCAAGTGACTAGGAGAGCAGACATCAGTGCCCAAAGGCTGGTTCTGCACAAGGTGTGTGCATGTCTTCACTGAACACCATCCTCTTGCACAGACTAGTGGGAGAAAATGTCCCGCCGGAGGAGTTGATGTGGCCCACGTTTAAGGAAAGCTTGGGCCAGGGTAGCCACGTTTCTGTTTTGTGAAACGGTACGTTTTGTTATTTGCAGTTGAAAGCGTCTTTACTGCGACAGAGAGAGGAAGTGCGTCCTTAGGACTCTCAGTTTCAAGGGGTAGAAACTAATTCCAACTGCTTGAGCACAAGGAGAGACGCGTTGCTGTTTTCCATGATAATGTAAGATGGATCTGTTTTATTTCTCAAAGTGTTTTTATTGATTTCAGAGAGAGAAAGGGAGAGAAGTGAGGGATAGAAACCATCAATGGATCTTCTTTTTTAAAATATATTTTTATTGATTTCAGAGAAGAAGGGAGAGGGAGAAAGAGAAACATCAGTGATGAGAAGAGATCATTGACCATCTGCTTCCTGCATGGCCCACACTGGGGATCGAGCCCACAACCCAAGCATGTGCCTTTGACTGGCATCGAGCCCAGGACCCTTCAGTCCCCTGGCCAATGCTCTACCCACTGAGTCAAATCATCGAGGGCTCAGTGGATCTTCTTATGGGCAGAGGAATCCATGCAGATTACGTGGATTTTGAAAAAATGCTCTCCTTCTCATAGTCTAGAGCCTATACTGGCTTTGAGAATTATTGTTCAGTTTGGAAAACGGTAGGTTTGTGTTCCAAACGTTACCATTAGGAAGACTGTGGGGAGAATGAGTAGGCTTTTTAGCTCATCTTGGTGGAGACACACTGACAAGCACCATCCCTTGAGTGCCCAGACCCACCCATGTTCGTTTGCAGGGGCTCCACGTGGTTATTCCAGACTCAGACTTTGGGAGAGATTCTGCCGGGGGTGGGGGTGGGCTAACTGTATACAGTGGGTTGCCTTGACTTTGGGTTAGTCCCATCCCTGTGATCAGGGTTGAGCTTCTCCTAACTGGTGAAGTTTCTCCGGTGAAAAATGGACAGAAGGGTTCCTCTCCCAGAAAGGGAAAGGGAAGTGGTCTTCCAGATAAGAAACATGAGGAAAATCCATGTGGAGGTTGATGTTTCTTTATTTCTGACTCTTGGAAGCGTTCTATTTGGAACCCAGCTTTATGGCTGCATTTCTGTTGTTCTCTCTGACCTTCAGGAGACTTGCGGTGAGTTGTAGGTGTTGAGGATGCGCTGGGGTAGGAGGGTGGTCTTTTCAACAGCCCCCTACATGGTGAGGCTCTGCGGGGGTAGCTACATCCTATGCCAGAGATTGGAGCAAAGCTGATGGAAGCCCAACAAGGAGCCATGAGTGGTAGGCAATTGAGATCCTTTGAGATCCGTTCCTTCCCCCCTGTAGGCATCCAGACATATCCCTTGCAGGCTCCAAAGTTGGGTTAAGATGGGACTTCAGGGCGGCCCAAGGTCTAAGGAGGCACACCTCCCCACCCAGCAGCTTCTCTGCCCTCTTGGGTCTTTCCACAGCCCCCCCTCTTATGATGCGTTTCCACTTCTGCCTTTGGGTCTGAGTTGGGGCCCAAGATGCCCTCAGTCTGAGGTACTGTCCTCCGCAAGGAGCAGTGATGTGTGTTACCTCCTCTCTTGTGCTGGGAGGCTTAGGGACTTAGTGTAGCTGTTGAGAAATAAAGCTGGTTAAGTGGTGAGCATTATATTTTGATCCACAAGTCTGTCTGTTTCTAAAACTCCCTTGTAGACACCATCAAGCAAAGCCTGGCAGGCTTATTTTATTTTACTTTTCATTCAAAAGATTGTGAAAATTGCTTGGTTAGATATGATACAAGGAGTCATTTTCCTTTGTGCTGGGCTCTACTCTGCCTTCTCCACTGAGGCCACCAGCTTGGAAGCTTTCTGGATACCAGCGGGGGGAGCTGCTCCTTGACCCTCCTGCCTTAGCCTGTGCTCAAGGGTATACTTGGCCACAATCTATCGTCTGCCTCAAAGGATCACGCTGCAGGCCAGCCTGGGATGCTGGGCCCTGCTTTGCTGGGTGGGAGCCTCAGGACTCACACACTGGCCATTCTGCCCCTGAGTGCTGACTCCTCATTCACGGAGAGTAAAAGCCACCTCCTTACAATGGTCCTCTCTGCTCCGACTCCCTCCTGCCATCTCTCTGAAATTGTCCGCTCCTACCTCCTACCCCAGCCTCCTCACAGACCCTCCAACATACTTGGCATTCTCCTCCTCAGGGATTTCACACCTGCTGCTCCTTCTGCCCGAAACTCTCTTCCCTATGGATGCCCTTGACTGTTTACCTCCTTCACTTATTTGTCCAGAGGTCACTTTCATTTGTCCAGAGGCAAAGCCTTCTCTGATGCTCCTATTAAAGTTACATCTGCTCCCCTTCTCACTTACACTCCGGGTCCTCCTTCCTTTCCCATGTCATCTTATACTATACTGCATAATTCCTATTTCTTATGTTTGTTTTCTGTCTTTCTCTGCTAGAAAGTAATCTCAAGGAGGAGAGGGAATTCTGTTTAATTTTTTATGTATCTTCCAATATCAAAACAGGGACGATATAGCAGGGCACTCAATATTTGGGAATTAATGAATGAATGAATAAATGAATGAGAGAGTGAATGATCTTTTGACTGCCTTGGAGTCCTGAGAGCCACTGAGAGCTGTCCCTGGTGCTGCCTGGCTCTGCCTCTCCCTCTCCCTGTCCTTTCTGCGCTGGGTGCAGACCTCAGCTTGTCTGGTCACTCTCAGTTCCTCTGGCCCCTGTCCCTACTCGCTCCTCATCTGCTGACCCAGCCAGTCAGAGGGCAGATGAGGAAGCTACAAGATTTAAAATGAGGTGTATGAGTCCCTATGAACTCGACTGTCAAGTCCCAACCCCTTGGCATGTGTTAGAAGGCTCCTGCTTTCCGTTGCAGCTCATTCTTGCATCACATCCTCCAGCAGCCTGTGCTCCTGTTCTCTTTCTGTTCCTCAACCACCTATGACTCCATATTCCATGCTGTTCTCTCCTCCTCCTGCCCCGCCCCCAACTTATCTGGCCAACTCTTGGTCAACCTTCAGATTTTATCTCAAAGGTCACTTTCTCTGGAAGGCCTTGTTAGATTCCCAGATAAGCTTCATACGCTCATGGGGCTCTTTGGTGACGGTTATTATGCTTGCAATTATTCCCATTGCTTCCTTCCCCACTAAATCGTGAGGCTGGAAGGTAGGTGCCAGGTCAGCTTTGCTCCCCTCAGTACCTTTGGAGCACAGCACAATGACTGGCACGTAGAAAGGGTTCAGTAAATCACTGCTGAAAGAAAGACCGAAGAGGAAGAAGGAAGCTGCAGAAGGCAGTTCCGAGAGAACAGGCTCTGGACTCTGAATGACCTACAATCTGTGTCACCACGGGTAAGTCCCCGCCTCTCCCTGAGCCTCTACTTCTCATCTCTGAAATATTGATAGTAATACAGCTGCACCAGGGTGGTTGGAATAATTACATGTGATACTGAGCAGACATGTGGTACTTGGAAGATTTAAGATAAATGGCCTAATTAATGATGAAATTATGAAACACTAGTAATCATTTCTCCATGTTCAGCTTCTGTCTGTAAAGTACTTCCAAGACAATTAT
>PVJC01036160.1:0-17850 GCA_004026665.1 Murina feae | reverse complement strand
GTGTCAAACGGACTGTTGATATGTGAGCCAGGAGAGTTGCCACAAACGTCCCCTTTCCAAGTTCATAAATTCCTCTAATGAAAAACAAAAACAACCAGCTAAAATTTCACCCTTTTACAGTGTTCCAGACAAACCAATAGTCACATTTAAAATACACATGTCTGGAAACAAGAGTTGTTTAAAGTAAGTTCCGGAAAAGCCGTATAGCCTTCATACATTCCTACACAGAGAATTGTCTCAGATATGAAAACACAACCTGATGGTTTTTACCTGCAGCACATCACCAGTATCACAAAAGACACACCATCACCAGAGCACTCACACATAACCCAGCAGCCTTGGCTTCATTTCTTAAAGGCTCCACATTTACTGGCTTTAGCAATGAATTCCTTTAGCAGAGGGCCATCCATTTGCCAAAATGCTGCAGTCTGTGTAACTTCTGTCAAATGACTGATGCAAAACTTAAAGCAGAATTCTTCTAAATCCTGGACACACACAACAAAAATAAAAACAAGAAGAGGCCTTTTTAAATTAACCTTAATTGAATTACTCTCTCCAAACCCTTCACCCCAAGTACTTCACCCTCCCCCAGAAAAGATAGTTGAGTCCAGAAACCTCAAATTAGGCCAATAAGTGGCCACAGGTAGGTGTCAGAAAAGCGCGTACCATATACTCACAATACAGTAAAAGCATGGTTCCCAATCTTGTCTGACTCTTCAAAACATATCCACATGCACACGCACACACAGTCCACGAGGGGAAGTTTCCTCATGGTTATCACACAGTCTAGTCATACTTATTGACATGATTTTTAAAAGCTAACGTAACTTTAGTTTCCATCATATGTTTTACCACATTTAAGAAGTCAGAGAAAAGAATTAAGATTTGGGTTACTTAGATTAAGGAAGAGACTATAAGAATTAAAAAAGCATTGAAGATGTGTAGTCAACTTAAAGTGACACATTAAAAAAATTTCCAACGACCTTAAATTCACTTTCATGCTCTCCTAAATACAAATGCCTTCAAGAATAATACACAACAACTTCCATCACACCACTTTCTTATTAGATGGTTAACAAAAAGAAGAATATTCAGAGACTGGACTTTCAGTAAGACAAATGAAGTCACCAACCACCACCACTCAGGAAAGTAACATATACAAATGGTAAACCAGGACAATTTAAAAATCGATTTCTGCCTAATACATCCTGTCATCCCCAGCAAGACTCTAATGTTGTTTGTTCCTTCGTATATTGGAACATATATTAAATCAATGAGGTACCAGGAATATATACCAAGACTAAGTATATAAAAGCAAATCCCACTAATAACTCATATTACAAATAGTTTGACTTTATTACTTGGCTGGATACTGTGAAGGTACTCAGGGTCCTATCAAACCAGGAACTCAACAACATTTAAATGGTACAGTCTTGACTTCACATTTCCAGCATCCATAAAATGAGAATTTTAGGCAAAATGGGGAAGGACTCATACAAACATATGGACACACACCTTTTTTGCTCTCTCAGTGCAGACCTCTGCAAATAAAGACTCCCTTTATCCTGAGAAGCCTCTGTCTACACTGAGAGAAAGTTACTCCCCTCCAGGAATATAACCATGAGGAGATAAACTCCATCTAATGTGTACCAGTCAGTCACTGATGTCAGAGTTTTATTTCTAGATAATTCAAAAATGCATTTAAAATATTAGCACAATCTCTGAATCCATATTTTTAATAAGAGATAGTGAGTGGGTTGAATAAATGTACAACTGAATGCTCTGAGTATTATAGTAAATTAAAATGCTAAACTATATAAAGCATTCTCTCTCACATAAATATTAAAGAAAAAGCACTACTCCTGGTATTTTAGAACCCAAAGTTTAATAAATAGCTCTAGCAACTAAATTATTCCATAGGAAGATATACTTTGATCTTATTTATCAAAAATAGAAAACTAGTTTACCCATAACTTAGGAAGAAGCAGCCAGTCATGAGCAAGAAAGTTCTTCAAACCATGTAATAAAACAGATAAGGATCTTTAAATATTACGTTTTAATTATATAATTTCAAATTCAAAAGAAAAGAAGCATAGCCAGCATTACTCAGTGGTTGAGTGTTGACCTGTGAACTAGGAGGTCATGTTTTTTTCCCGGTCAGGGCACATGCCTAGGTTGTGGGCTCAATCCCCAGTAGAGGACATGCAGGAGGCAGCAGATCGATGTTTTTCTTTTCCTCCCCCCCCCCTCAACTTTCATCAATGGAAACATTAAAAAAAAAAACAAAAAAAAACGCAAACTGTGCTGCTAATTACAAATCAGTTTGTATATCAATAAAAATAGTTCATCAAATTGCCTTCGAATTGTTGAGATTTCTCAATATTCAACAAATGTTTAACAGTTTCAAACATTAAAAGTCTAACTAGAGCCCTGGCTGGTAGGGCTCTGTGGTTAGAGCATTGGTCCCGCGCATGGAAGGATGACAGGTTCCATTCCAGGTTAAGAGCATGTACTAGGTTCATTCTCCAGCCCCAGTCCAGAAGCGTGCAGGAGGCAGTCTGCAGACACATCAATGTTTCTCTCTCCCTCTTCCCCTCCCCACTCCCTCCTTCCCTATCTAAAAGCAGTGGAAAATATCCTCAGGTGAGGCTTAAAAAGAAAATCTAACAAGGTGAATACTGAAAATAATCTAAATATCCATTGTTCAAGAAACTAATTAAACCTTGGTGAAAGCAGATCTATGGAAAAGGAAGCATTGAAAGCACTTGGAAAGAGAAACTGGAATATGCAAATTCATTTGCATGAATTTGAGAGTGGCATAGCCAAGCGAATTCATTGCGCAACCAATGCCCTGAACGAGTTTGCCTTAGATGTGTGAATGAAACATCTTTCTGATAATTCTTAAATATTATAAAAACCTACATGATCTGTTCAGCACACTCTGCAAATGATCAGATCTTCAATTGCTTAGAAAAGAAAATGCAACTCTTACCCAATCAATGTATCAACTACAACAGGATTGCTGGGCTTTAAATAAAACCTTTCCAAGAAGGACAAGAATGACAGAATGAAAGAGTTTTCTTGAGGCCCACTGAATAGGGAAGTGGGAGATATAAAATCTAACACGGTATTATTGTTAGTATTTTAGAACTGAAGTCCATGTTTATGACATCTTCTGGTGAAATTGTTATAAAGGCAAATAGCGTAAATCATATTTGTTGTAATTAGCCAGGAAGATCAAAATAAAAACTGCTATACTGAAATAATTTATAATTTCATTCCAAATTTTTAAATACTTGATTTAGTTATTTCAGTCATTATACATACTCAAAAAACAAGTTGTTTTTCCTTCCTTCCCACAGATTTTCTTTAGTAACAAAACAAGAGAATTGACAGTCTTAATATCAACTGAAAAAAATGTTTTATTTATGATTTTAGAGAAAGAGACAGAGAGAAACAATTTGTTGTTCCACCTACTTGTACATTCACTGGTAGATTCTTGTATGTTCACTGACTGGGGATCAAATCTACAACCATGGCATATCGGGGTGATGCTCCAACCAACTGAGCTATCTAGCCAGGGCTTAAAATCAACATTTTAAAAATACAATTGTATTAAATGGAGTTATCAGTCCTAAAAGACCAAAACTAAAACAGCTGAATGCTAAGACTTCCTATGGAAGAGCACTTGGCCACGATAAGGCAGGCTGCCTTTGTGTCACAAGCCACACTTGAGACACATGCAGATGACAAGAGATGGCAAACCATAACTGACTGTCCAAACTTGTTAAAATAATTGTAAAACAAAGCCCTTAAACCGTAAGTCTGGAATTCATTTTATAATATATCAAGCACAAAATATTTCATATTGAAGTGGGTGGTTTTTTTTTAGAATGTATTTGAATATCCTAAATAATAAAAGGGTAATATGCAAATTGACCCTAACAGCAGAACCACTGGGAATGACTGCTCACTATGACACACATTGACAACCAAGGGGCAGACACTCAATGCAGGAGCTGCCCCCTGGTGGTCAGTGCGCTCCCACAGAGGGAGCTCTGCTCGGCCACAAGTCTGGCTGCCAGCTGCCAGTACAGCAGTGGTGGTGGCAGCCTCTCCTGCCTCCTTAGCAGCGCTAAGGATGTCCAACTGCAGTTTAGACATGTTTCCTGCTGGCAAGTGGACATCCCCTGAGGGCTCAATTTCCCCTCAGCTAGCCTTCCTGTGGTTTAGGATGATATCTGTTTTGTCCTTTAGTTGTATTTTTGAAGTGGTTCTAGATAATTCAAAATTTCAGGTGTTTACCTATGCTGTCATCTTGGTTTCTCTCTTGTCCAGATGGTTTTAGTCAGCAAGATCCCACCCCCAAAATGTGGAACTCATTAGCAATGGGGAGGAGTATGGAGACAGACAAGATTTTAAAATCAATCACAAAATGGAGAGAAAAGACACTGGCAATGTAAAATTATATCATCGGGTGGAAATTAAATCTAAGGAAATAGCATTTCTAATAAAGAAGCTCAAAGTATCAAAAAAAGGGTAGGAGGAAAAACTATACTTCCATTTTCTATTAGAAATATCTTTTGATCATTATTCCATCTGTTGAAAAGGCTACAGAGAAAGTCAGCTATATCTGACCTTATCAAATATTTATAATAGTAACATAATCTCAAATAAAAATAGGATACATTTTGAAAACACAAGACATAATGGTGCACTTCGATCCCTAAGTGTGGTAAGGAGGAAGTCTGTCCTCCACCACCTCTCCAAGGCCACAGCTGCAGATCCTTGCAGGTGTTTGGTAAATTCCCTGGTACCAGGTATTCTGTCTCACAATATGATGACAGAATACTTATAATACTAGACAAATTGTCCCCTTACGGTGGTGATCTTCACTAGACATTGTGAACTCCAAAGTTATTGCTTTTATTCCCTGTGAATTTGTAAAACCAACCATACCAACCTTTAGTTCCCTAAAGCTCCCTTTGGGTGGTTCAACAAACATTTATCATCCAGGGTCTACTATGTGCCAGGCACCACAGTGTGCACAGATGAGTAAGACCCAGTTCCTGCTCATGAGGAGCTATGGTTCTTCAAGAAAATGCACATAAATACAAAATGTCTGACTCCCAAAGCCCTTTTAATCACACTCTTAAGAGATCTATGAATCCCAAAATTAAGAATTCAATCCACTGTAAACAAAAAATAGACAAAAAGGATTCCAGAGCAAGTTCTTAACACATGAATAACTGTGTTATAGTTAGACAATGATAGAATTTCAGAGCATAAGCAGATATAAATCATATGGCACCCATGGCTTATGACAGGTTAGAGGGGGGCACACCAAAGTGCTTGAAAATATATATATGCTGACACTGAGAAATACTTGAACTGAAATATGTGGTTTGTTAGTCCAATTAGGTGTGCACTTCATATTCCAACCAGCAGTACAGCTGCTAGGACCTCAACTTCTTATCTTAGTTAAAAAGGAAAAGAGAGGAATAATAATTTTGAAACTAAGAACAGAAAATAAAGAAGCAAGGCCAGAGTTCACTGTTCCGGGATCAGTCACTTCATTGATTCCTAAGTAGAAAGGAAGTTATTCATCACGGTCCTTGTCGAAGTGAGAAAAAAGAGAGAAAGGGGCATACAGGAACTTAGAGGTGGTTTGAGTTTCTGTTTGTGGTTTTACATTACCTCTGCATCGTATCTGACTGCAGCAGAGAATAATGAAAAGGCATTCTCCACAGTGATTCCTTGCTTGATAATGTGCTGACAAAGTTTTTTCAGTTTGTTTTCACAGTAAGATGTTGCCAAATCCAAAAGACCTAAAAGTTAAAAGTATAGCAGTTTTAATGAAGTTTACGATAATGTCCCATAATTTAAATATATATATATATATACATATGTGTATATATATGTCTATGTATGTGTGTGTGTGTGTTTAATTTATTTCATTTCTGGTGTACAGAGTAATATAGGTAAATCAGAAGTTTCTTAGTGAATAATATTTGAATTTTATTAAGTTGTCTTTGTTACTCCTTACCTCTCCAACTCCCCAAACATCTCTTCTACTCACTTCATACAATTTCTTCTATAGTACAGAGAAAGGCAAAAAACGAAACTTCCCACTCATTTTTCCCCAAAATGACATGATAAATCCATTACCAAGTTATACTTCAGTATTAAAAAATTAAAGTCCATAAAATAATTTTGGACTTATTTTATGTCCAAAATTATTAACCATAACTATACAATATTATTTTAAAGCTATTTCCTTCAAATATTTTTTTGAAGCCAATAAACCTGAAACTCTTCCTGTTTCAATACTATAAGAAGATGAGGACCTATATTTCTGACCATGATATGGCCAGTCCCAATGTGGCTGAGTACCTATAGCATCTTCGGGTGGCAGGTCCACTGTGTCTGTGTAGAGGAACTGAAGAAAGGCACGATACACTGGGTAAGAAAACTGGTCTATTTCTATCACTTCTTTCATGTCCTCATTCCAATAAGACTGAAACATGGATCGAAAGTGCTCACACCTAAAACATAACAGAAAGTCAATTAAGTTGATGGAATCAGATAAACAAATATTACAGATATCTTTAACTACTATATTTGGGCTTCCACACACCAGGATCATGAATCTTTAGCTAGCACTCTAAAAAATATTCTATGTGCAAGAATTTTTATATTTACCTTTTATGTACACATTCTCATGTTTTTAAATCTTCAATCAAGGGTATACTTTTATTGATTTTTGGAGAGAGAGGAAGGGAGAGAGAGAGAAACAGAAATGTGAGGAGGAAACATCAATTGGTTATCTCTGATATGTGCCCTGACTAGGGATTGAACCCACAACCTACATATGTGCCCTGACCAGGAATCAAATTCACAACCTTTTGGTATATGGGATGATACTCCAACCAACTGAGCCACCTGGCCAGGCATGGCTTTAATTTCTGATGAATGCTTCCTATGAAATATTAAGAATTCTATGTAGGAAAACCAAGATGGTGGCATAGGTAAACACCTGAAATTGCTGCCTCACACAACCACTTCAAAAATACAACTGAAAGACAAAACGGACATCATTCAGAACCACAGGAAAGCTGGCTGAGTGGAAATTCTACAACTAGAAGGAAAGAGAAAAGCACACTGAGACTCAGAGGAGGTGCGGAAGTGCAGAGGTATGGAGGCGCAAGGAAAAGGCTGGCAACTGAGGACGCGGTTGTCTTTTTCAATCAGGAGAGAGACATAAGCTCCCAACTGCTCTGAATTCCAGTTCCGGGCGAGTCTCTGGGGATCCAAACTCATACAGGGAGAAACTGGACTGTCTGGCATCGGGCAGACCTCAAGGGTGCCTTTCTCTCAGAGGTGCTTGCACCAATTACCACAGGACACTAAGACCAGAAGCTTGCATTGCTTCACAGCTGGGCCTCATCTGGGCACCTCCAAACCCCAAACAAAGAAGAGGAATCTGCAGATCTCTCAGTAGTTCCTGTTGGGTAGCCGCATGCAGAGGCTAAATTAGAATAAACAGAGAATCTTAAAAGCAGCAAGAGAAAAAGTTACCTACAAGGGAGCACCCATACGACTGCCAGCTGATTTCTCAACAGAAATTATGCAGGCCAGAAGGGAGTGGCAAGAAATATTCAAAGTGATGAATAGCAAGAACCTACAACCAAGATTACTTTACCCAGCAAAGCTATCATTCAAAATTGAAGGTCAGATAAAGAGCTTCACAGATAAGAAAAAGCTAAAGGAGTGCATCATCACCAAACCAGTATTATATAAAATGCTGAAAAGTATCCTTTAAGAAGAGGAAGAAGAAGAAAAAGGTAAAGATAAAAATTATAAAAAACAAATACATATCTATCAACAAGTGAATCTAAAAATCAAGTGAATAAATAATCTAATGAACAGAATAAACTGGTGAATAGAATAGAATCAGGGCATAGAAAGGGAATGGACTGACAATTCTTGGGAGGGAAAGGGGTGTGAGGGTGCAGGAAGAGACTGGACAAAAATCGTATACCTATGGATGAGGGCAATAGCGGGGAGTGGGGAGAAGGTAAGGACAGAGGGTGGGATGAAAACCGGGTAGAGGGGAGCTATGGTGGGGGAGGAAAGAGGAACAACTATAATAATCTGAACAATAAAGATTTAATTTTTTTTAAAAAAAGAATTATATGTATCCCAGCCAGTATGGCTCAGTAATTGAGCATCGACCTATGAACCAGGTCAGATTTCAACTTTTGTCAGGGCACATGCCCAGATTCTGGCTCGATTCCCAGTAGGGGTCATGCAGTAGGCCACCAATCAATGATTCTCATTACTGCCATTTCTCTCTCTTTCATTCTCTCTTCCTCTCTGAAATCAATTAAAATATATTTTTAAAAATAATTCTATGTAGAGCCTAGGAGTGCCTAGCACTTGTGTATTACTGCTGTTTCCATTTCACAGTCCTCATTCATATCAAGACATCTTGCTCACTTGTTTTTTAAAAAATGTATAAGAGCCCTAGCTGGTTTGGCTCAGTGGATAGAGCATCAGCCTAGGAACTGAAGGGTCCCAGGTTTGATTCCAGTCAAGGGCACATGCCTGGGTTGTGGGCTCGATCCCCAGTAGGGGGGCATGCAGGAGGCAGCCAATAAATGATTCTTTCTCATCACTGATATTTCTATTTCTCACTCCCTTCCTATCTGAAATCAATAAAAATATATATTTTTTAAAATATACAGGAATGGATTCAACCATCCCATATTCTCTGTTTACATAAAAATCCTGACAATCATACCTTGTAGGGAAAATAGGAATGAAAATATATTGCGCTGGGAGAAAAGATGGCAACCAGCAGGAAGGTAGGGAGGGAAAGAGTGTGAGAGAGCCAGGGAGCGATAGAGGAGTGTGTGGATGTGTATGGTGTGTGTGTGTATGAGTTAGGGACAGTTAGATAATGCAGGTCTTCTGAGGGGCTGCCAAACAGGGCAGTCTTAGATGGCGGAGCCCTGCTCCCAGTGCAGACACTCCTGGGCAGCCAGCGCAGGCACGGAGACCATGTCATCTTGAGAAACAGAGCTGCTTGCGACTAGGATCCTGGTCTCAGCGCCAACCAGTCTGGTCTCAGATGCAAACTAAGACCCTGCAACCACTGGTGACAGAGACCTGCGACCACAGCTACAGGCCCACGGACACCAAGAATCCAGACATCCCAGCAGCAGATCTCTGTGAGTAACAGAACCCATCCCCCTCCCTGCAGGCTTGCAGGCAGCGCCAAAGTAACTTATAAACCCACCCTTTGCTCGGGCTGCAGGAATTTGAACCAGGGAACTCGGGAAATCTGAGAAACTGTTCCTCTTTAGCATGGGGCTGCTGGAATCTGTGCCCAGAAACACACGAACGCTGGGGACCTGTTCCCCGCAGCACGGGGCTGCTGGAATCTGTGCCTAGAAACATGTGAACACTGGGGCCCTGTTCCCCGCGGCACGGGGCTGTGGGCATCTATACCTAGGAACGCACGAACGGCACAGGAATTGGTGCCTAGGAACTCGGAACTCTGGGAACTTGTTTCCCACAGCACGGGCTCTGGGACCCTGATTGTCTGGGCAGGAGGCAACACTAAGCATCAGTGATTTGACTCTGTTTCTTATCACCCACGCCTAGGATCTCTGACTCCCAGTGCATTCACTCTAAGAGCCAGTGACTCCAATTCTTGGTGCATGCGCACACAGGGACCCTGATTCTCAATGGGAGGCCGCACGAAGCAACAGAGACAACCATACTGGATTCTTAGGGAACTCTGATTCCTGGCACATGCTAGAGGGCTCTGATTTTCAACACATTCCAGGGGATCTCTGTTTCAGCTTGATGCAGGTGGTGTCCCTGATTCTAAGTGCACACACAAGGCCACACTGAGTGCTGGCAACAGTGACTCTGAGTGAGCCTGGTTCCCACCAACCTACAACAACCAAACATTTTAGTATTGAAGCTCTTCAACAACACTAAAGTGGTGAGAAGCTCCCACTGCACATGGCCCAGGCCCACATAACTCAACGTTTGAACCTTCTGGAGACAGTCCGAATGGGAAGACGACACAATCCCCAGAGGAAAGAAAATGAGGAGTCATCAAGAAAGGAAATTAGTGAAATTGAAGCATGCAACATGACAGAAAAAGAATTCAGGGAAATGGTAGTACAATTTATTCACCGGATGGATGAGAAAATCAACAACCTATGCAAGAATCAAGAAGAAATGAAAAGTGATATAGCTACAATCAAAAACACCATGGAAGGTTTCAACAGACTAGAAGAAGCAGAGGACTGAATTAGTGAGTTAGAAAATAAGGTAGCAAAACAAGCTCAATCTGAACAGCAACGGGGAAAAAAAATTAAAAAGCAGGAAGAGAGCCTAAGGGAACTTTGGGACAACATGAAACGAAGTAACATAGGCATAATAGGGCTGCAAGAAGGACAAGAAGAGCAGCAAGGATTAGAACATCTATTTGAGGAAATGATGACAGAAAACTTCCCAGATATGGGGAGGAAAAAAGTTACACAAGTACAGTGAGTCACAAGCAAGATGTATCCCAAAAGACCCACACCAAGACATATCATAATAATGATGGCAAATGTACAAGACAAAGAGAGAATCTTAACACATGTTTTGCGGGAAACTAGTAAAATCGGATCCACCAGGAAGACTGTCAATGGACATGAGGAAACATACATTGGAACCTCTAGTTGGAACCAGCAAAAATAAAAATGTTTTACATCGTTGTCATGTGTGTGCCGCTCATATACTACATAGTGAAACACGGTACATGTGCAAGCTTTGTAATGTACCCCTGCACAAAGGAAAGTGTTTCGAACGCTACCACACAGTGAAGCACTATTAGGCGGGAAAATGCCCGCTTACAAAGTGTTAAAGGCTGCAAGAGATAGAGAGATACATACAAAGGATCCCCCATCAGATTATCAAATGATTTCTCATCAGAAACACATCAAGCTATAAGGGAATGGAAGGAGGTATAGAAAGTATTACAAAGCAAAGGACTGAATCCAAGAATACTCTATCCAGCAAGACTATCAATCAAAATTGAAGGGGGAATTAGGATCTTCGCAGACAAAAAAAGGCTAAAGGAGTTTATCACTACCAAGCCAGAAATGCAAGAAATGCTAAAGGGAATACTGTAAAAAGAAGAAATAAAAAGGTAAGAAAGAACACAGGCACAAAAATAGAAATGACTTCAAACAAGTACCCTTCAATAATAACTTTAAATGTAAATAGACTAAATGCTCCAATCAAAAGATATTGAGTGGCTGAATGGATAAAAAGACATGACCCATATATATGCTGTCTACAAGAGACCCACCTCAGAACGAGGGACTCACAAAGACTGAAAGTGAAGGGATAAAAAAACATCTTTCAGGCAAATGGAAATGAAAAAAAAAGCAGGGGTAGCAATTCTTATATCTGACAAAATAGACCTCAAAGTGAAAACCATAACAAGAGATAAGGAAGGCCACTTCATAATACTAAAGGGATCGATACAACAAGAGGATATAACCCTAATAAACATATATGCACCCAATGCAGGAGCACCCAAATACATTAAAAAACTCCTGGAAGATATCAAGGGAGAGACTGACAACAATAAAATCATAGTAGGAGACTTAAACACACCGCTGACATCATTGGATAAATCCTCTAGACAAAAAATTAGCAAAGAAACAGCAATCCTAAATGACTCACTAGAACAGATGGACTTAATTGACATCTTCGGAACATTTCACCCCAAAACCGTGGAATATACGTTCTTCTCAAGTGCACATGGGACCACATATTGGGCCACAAGCAAAGTCTGCCCAAATTCAAGAAGATTGAAATCATACCAAGCATCTTCTCAGATCACAATGGCATAAAACTGGAAATCAACTACAACAAAAATCCAAAAAACTCGAACACTTGGAAGCTGAATAGCATGCTACTAAATAATGACTGCGTTACCAATGAGATCAAAGAAGAAATTAAAAACATCCTGGAAACTAATAACAAAGAAAGCACAACAATCCAAAATCTATGGGACACAAGGAAAGCAGTCCTGAGAGGGAAGTTTATAGCTCTACAGGCCTACCTCAAAAAACAAGAAAAAATTATAGTAAATCATCTAACCATACAACTCAAAGAATTAGAAAGAGAGCAACAAGAAAGGCCCAGAATGAGCAGAAGGAAGGAGATAATAAAGATCAGAGCAGAAATAAATGACATAGAGACCAAAAAAACAATACAGAAGATCAATGAAACCAAGAGCTGGTTCTTTGAAAGGATAAACAAGATTGATGAACCGCTCACCAGGCTCACCAAAAAGCAAAGAGAGAGGACACAAATAAACAAAATCAGAAATGAAAGAGGAGAAATAACAACAGACCCCACTGAAATTCAAAATTGTTAAAAATACTATGAACAACTCTACTACAACAACTAGACAACCTGGAAGAAATGGACATATTCCTAGAAAAATACAATCTTCCAAAACACAATCAGGAAGACTCTATAAATCTCAATAGGCCAATCACTATGGAAGAAATTGAAGCAGTCATCAAAAAGCTCCCACTAAACAAAAGCCCAGGGCCAGACAGCTTCATAGGGGAGTTTTACCAAACATTCAAGGAAGAACTAAAACCTATCCTCCTCAGACTATTCGAAAAAATTCAAGAGAAAGGTACACTTCCAAACTCATTCTACAAAGGCAGCATCACCCTAATACCAAAACCAGATAAAGACAACACAATGAAAGAGAACGATAGGCCAATATCCCTCATGAACATAGATGCCAAAATCCTCAACAAAATTCTAGCAAATAGAATCCAGCAGTACATCAGAAAGATCATACACCACGACCAAGTAGGATTTATCCCAGGGATGCAAGGATGGTACAATATCCAGAAATCAATAAACGTGATACATCACATAAACAAATTGAGAGATAAAAAACACAGTCATATCAATTGATGCAGAAAGAGCATTTGACAAAATTCAATACCCTTTCTTGATAAAAACTCTCAGCAAGGTTGGAATAGGAGGATCATTCCTCAACATAATAAAAGCCATATATGACAAACCCACAGCCAACATCATACTCAATGGTTATGAACTAAAGTCATTTCTCCTAAGAACAGGAACAAGACAGGGATGACCCCTTTCACCACTCCTGTTAAACATAGTACTGCAAGTACTAGTCATTGCGATCAGGCAAGAAGAAGAAATAAAAGGCATCCAAATTGGAAAAGAAGAAGTAAAACTGTCCTTATTTGCAGATGACATGATACTGTTCATAGAAAACCCTAAAGACTCCATCAAAAAATTATTAGACTTAATAAATGAATTCGGCAATGCAGCAGGATACAAAATTAATGCCAAGAAATCTATGGTATTTCTTTACACTAATAGTGAACTTACAGAAAGAGAGACTAAAAAAGCAATCCCATTTAACATCGCACCAAAAAAATTAAGATATCTAGGAATAAACTTAACTAAGGAGATAAAAGACTTATATACGAAAAACTACAAGACACTGAAAAAAGAGATAGAGGAAAACATAAACAGATGGAAGAACATACTCATGGATTGGTAGGATCAATATCGTCAAAATGTCCATACTACCCAAAGCAATCTATAGATTCAATGCAATCCCCATTACAATACCAATGGCATATTTGACAGATCTAGAACGAACTTTCCAAAAATTCATCTGGAATAAAAAAAAGACCCCAAATAGCTGCAGCAATCCTGAGAAAGAAGAACCAAGTAGGTGGGATCTCAATACCAGATATCAAGCTGTATTACAAAGCCACTGTTCTTAAAACAGCTTGGAGCTGGCACAAGAACAGACATAGAGATCAATGGAATAAAATAGAGAACCCAGAAATTGACCCAAACCACTATGCCCAATTAATATTTGACAAAGGAAGCAAAAGCGTACAATGGAGTCAAGACACTCTCTTCAATAAATGGTGTTGGGAAAATTGGACAGATACATGCAAAAAGATGAAACTAGACCACTAACTCACACCATACACAAAAATAAACTCAAAATGGATAAAGGACTTAAATGTAAGACAGGAAACCATAAAAATACTAGAGGAATACACAGGCAGCAAAATCGCAAACATATGCCAAAGGAATTTCTTCACTGAAACTGCTCCTAGGGCAACGGAGGCTAAAGAGAAAATAAATAAATGGGACTACATCAAAAAAGCTTTTGCACAGCAAAGGAAACCATCAACAAAACAACAAGAAAACCCACTGCATGGTAGAACATATTTGCCAATGTTATCTCCAATAAGGATTTAATATCCAACATTTACAGGGAACTCATACAACTTAACAAAAGGAAGATAAACAATCCAATCAAAAAATGGGCAACGGACCTAAATAGACACTTTTCAAAAGAAGACATACAGAAGGCCAAAAGACATATGAAAACACGCTCAAAGTCATTAATTATACGAGAGATGCAAATGAAAACAACAATGCGGTATCATCTCACACCTGTAAGAATGGCTATCATCAACAAATCAACAAACGACAAGTGCTTGAGAGGATGTGGAGAAAAAGGAACCTTTTTGCACTGCTGGTGGGACTGCAGACTGGTGCAGCCACTATGGAAGACAGTATGGAGTTTCCTCAAAAAATTAAATATGGAACTCCCATTTGACCGAGATCCCACTTGGGGGAATATATCCCAAGAAACCAGAAACACCAATCAGAAAGGATATATGCATCCCTATGTTCATAGTAGCACAATTTACCATAGCTAAGATTTGGAAACAGCCTAAGTGCCCATCAGCAGATGAATGGATTAGAAAACTGTGGTACATCTACACAATGGAATACTATGCTGCTGTAAAAAAGAAGGAATTCTTACCATTTGCAGCAGCATGGATGGAACTGGAGAGCATTATGCTAAGTGAAATAAGCCAGTCAATGAAAGAATAATACCACATGATCTCACTTACTTATGGATAATAAAGATCATTGTAAATTGATAAACATAAACAGATCCAGAGGCAGAACAGCAATGAACAGTTAGACGGCTGGGGAGGGTTGGGGGGGGAGTTAAGAGATCAACTTAAAGACTTGTATGCGTGCATATGAGCATAATCAATGGACACAAGACACTGTGGGGTAGGGGAGGATGGGGGAAGGTCAAGGGGAAAAAAATGGAGACCTATCTAACATGTGTTATAATTCTTTAAGCAATAACAAAAAATAGCCCTGACCGGTTTGGCTCAGTGGATAGAGCTTCAGCCAATGGACTGAAGGGTCCCAGGTTCGATTCTGGTCAGGGGATGTACCTTGGTTGTGTGCACATCCCCTGAGAATATTTTTCCTTTAATTTTTAAAGAGAGTGAAAGAGAGAGGGAAAGACACGGAGAAATATTGACGTGAGAGAAAGACATTGAATGGTTGCCTCCTGTACAAATCCTGACCAGGGTCTGGGCTGGGGAAGAGCCTGCAACAGAGGTTATGTGCCCTTGACTGGAATCGAAATGGGGACCCTTCAGTTCACAGAACAATGCTGCATCCTCTGTGCCAATCCGCTAGGCTGTTTATTTATTGTTGTTTTTAATATAATCATCATACTCATTTTTTAATGTTTTTGAAGTCAAATTTATTGGGTGCCTTTGGTCAATAGGAGCATACAGGCTTTAGGTGTGCATTTCTTTGTTACAAGATCTGTATATCGCACTGTGTGCCCACCACCAAAGTCAAATCATCATCTGTTACAGTGTAGTACCCTACCTACTTCCCTTTGGCAACCACCATACTGCTGTCAGTATCTATGAGTTTCAGTTTTATATTCCACATATGAGTGAAAACATATGGTTCTTAGCTTTTTCTGTCTAACTTATTTCACTTAGCACTATATTCTCAGGTCCATCCACATGGTTATAAGTGGCAGTATTTCACCCTTTCTTATGGCTGAGCAGTATTCCATAGTGTATATGTACCACATCTTCTTTATCCAATCCTTTATTGTAGAACAACTTGGCTGTATCCATGTCTTGGCAAACGTGAACAATGCTAATCAGCATATTCTTAAAACTGTTTTAAATGTTTACTGCATTGCATTTAAACTGATTATTGTTTACTACCTTACATGACAATTTATTCTCTTCTGACTCGTCTTCAAAATGGCTACTGCTCCTATTTTATTTCTTTCCTTTGTTTTCCCCATTTTCTCTCTTTCAAAGCTGTTACCAATCCTATCTAATAAAAGAGTCATATGCAAATTGGCTATCCCTCCAAGACAAAAATGGCGCCACGCCACCCTTAGCGGTTGGGGAAGGACGCTGGCGGTGTCACCCTGGCAATGTGAGCCCAGCAGGCATTGCCTTGGAAACCTGTGAGCAGGTCTCCTGCCCTGGAGATGACAAGCACCGCCAGCAGGCAGCGGTGACCTGGGAGCGAGCAGGGCCTGCCCAGCAGTGGGGCAGCGCGCAGGCAGGGCCTGCCCACTTCCCCATCACTGCGGTGAGACTGGGCAGCAGGCAAGCGTGGCCTGCAGGCAGCACCCAGCTCTGGCCACAGCTCAAGGGAGAGAACAACATGTAGGTGAGGCCAGGAGCCTGAGAGATCAACACAGAAGGGTGCCTGCTCCAAGCCTCCAAGGTGTGCCTTGGGGCAGGCCCCCAGCAGACTGATAGACACACACACACACACACACACACACACACACAGCAACTGCTCCTTGCATCAGATGCAGCTCAGATGTGTCCCAGCGGGGGGACACACACACACACACACACACACACACACACACACACACACACACGGCGCCTGCCAGACTGGGGCCATCAGTAGGACATCCACTGAGAGTTCCCAGACTGTGAGAGGGGGCAGGGTGGGCTCAGGGACCCCCCTCCTCCCATGCACGAATTTCGTGCACCTGGCCTCTAGTGTGTGTGTGTGTGTGTGCATATATATATATATATTTTTTTTTTACATTTTTTTAAATTACATAAAGCTTTACAAAGATTAGTACATATATCTCTTTTTCCCCCTGCACTTCCCCCAGCCTCCCCTACCCACCAGTGTTTTGTGTCCATTGGTTATGCTTAAATGCACAAACAAAAGTCCCTTGGCTGATCTGTTACCACCCACCCCCCACCGTCCCTGTCCTTGTTGCTGTAATTTGACAGTCTGTTTGATGTTGCTCTGCCTCTGTATCTATTTTTGTTCACCAGTTTATAATGGTTATTATTATCCATAGATGAGTGAGGACATGTGGCATTTTTCTTTCATTGACTGGCTTATTTCACTTAGCATTATGTTCTCCAGCTCCATCCATACTCCTGCAAATCCTAAGAACTCCTTCCTTTTTACAGCAGCATAGTATTCCATTGTGTAGATGTACCACAGCTTTCTAATCCATTCATCTGTTGATGGGCACTTAGGCTGTTTCCATATTTTAGCTATGGTAAATTGTGCTGCTATGCACATAGGGATGCATATGTCCTTTCTGATTGGTGTTTCTGTTTTCTTAGGATATATTCCCAGAAGTGGGATCACAGGGTCAAAAGGGAGATCCATTTTTAATTTTTTGAGGAAACTCCAAACTGTACTCCACAGTGGCTGCACCTGTCTGCATTCCCACCAGCAGTGCACGAGTGTTCCTTTTTCTCCGCATCCTCTCCAGCACTTGTCATTTGTTGATTTGTTGATGATAGCCATTCTTACAGGTGTGAGATGGTACCTCATTGTTGTTTTGATTTGCATCTCTCGGATGATTAGTGACTTTGAGTATGTTTTCATATGTCTCTTGGCTTTCTGAATGTCCTC
>PVJC01036159.1:0-17865 GCA_004026665.1 Murina feae | reverse complement strand
CGGCATCAGCGAAGACCAGCCCAGTGAGAGCAGCCAGAGGCTGTTTATTCAGAGCTCACTCCACAGCAGCAGCCACCATCCTTGTGCTTGGTACAGACTCAAGGCTGGCAGGGGAGAAGGGACGCTTCACAGTGGAAGAGAGAGAGAAGGCTTCCGTGGGCCTGACTCCAGGCTGCTCTCACAGGAGGCTGTCATTGGGGAATGCAGGTAGGCCTCCTGTGTCATGGGTGAGGGGTGCGTTCTGCTGCACCGGGTAAGGCTTTCTCTGTGGGTCCCACGTTGGCAGTGATGACAGACGCTAGGGAAGCTGTCAGTTGTTGATTGAGTCCTGGCCGTCTTGGAGCAGTTGCTAACGGAGGAGCTGTCTGGCTTCCTGGACCAGCTGCTGCGTGTTGCACGCTTGTAGGTTGGCTTCCTGCAGGTTGTGGTTGCTGCAGACTGTGGCTCAGAGTATTTTCACTCGTGTTCTGGCTGTTGTCTGTTTGTACCTTCAGTTTCTCACCCCCATTAAAGTGACCAAGAAAGAGATGATATCACATTTAAGCTTTACAAATGAGCTGATTCTAGATAGTAAAGCTGGGATTGTAATTTAGTCTTAAGTATTATTTCTCTGGAGAAGTAAGTCCTAAGTAAGTGCTAAAAATTAGTTTCAGGAAAAAGTAATCTTGATATGCTTTTAAATAAAAAGGAACGTATGCGTGATATTGGGGAGAGGAGGTAAAAAGATGAGAAGATTGCCAGGGTACACTCCATCCTATGTACTATGATCACTATGATTGACCCGGGAAGGACAGACTCATTTGGAAAGAGAGCCAGCCCCTGAAATGGCCATGGGTAATATAGTCTGACAGAAAGTTGCATGGCATTCACAGTGTTTAAAAAACTCAAATAAAGAGCTGTTATTTTTTTTCTTTGCCCTAGAAAAGTTCCCGTTCCTGATTTTGTTACATATGGTTCAGAAAGTTAGCTAGGTGGAATAATGTAAATCACTTCTGGGTTTTGATTCAGTAAAAAGGCAGCGAATGGTATTTCATTCAATCCAACAGGTAATCAACTAAATGCACACAATGATTTTTGCCTTCGATGAGTTTGTAATTCAATTCTTCTGAAAAAGGAAGAACATTTGAATAAAAATATAAGAAGATAAATCGAGGCCTGGAGAGAAATTTACAAGGAGCCTTTGTATTTCAAATAAAAAGCAACCATAACATTAACTATTTCATTTGAGCTGCAGATGGAAGACAGTTTTTTTCATCTAAGCACTACAAGAGATTCTCATTTCTCACAACTTCCCGATTCACCATAGAAAAATCTCCATCACATATTTCAGGAGACACTGGAACCAAGGGGCGTGTAGCTTCATGGAGAAATGATTTTATTAGTAAATAAAACGTCTTTTCTATGCCTGGTGCTGTCCTAGCTTCCTAGGGCTGCTGAAACCAAACACCGCGCCCTGGCTGGAAGGCACCGAAATGTATTCATTCGCAGTTCCGGAGGCCGGAGAGTGAAATCCAGGCGCTGGGAAGGGCGTCTTCTGGGCGCTGTGAGGGAGAAGCTGTCCCAGGCTCTGTCCTGACTTCTGGTGGTTGAATGGAAGCCTTGGTGTTTCTTGGACACATCACTCCAATCTCTGCCTCCATCTCCATGTTGCCTTTTCCCCTGGGTCTCTCTGTACCCTTTTATACTCTTCTCAGGACACTCTGTGTATTGAGAACCCACCCCAATCCAGTATGATTGTATCTCAATCCTTAACTAGTTATTTCTGCAAAGACTCAGTTTCCCCATAAGGTCACATTCAGATGTCCCGAGTAGACATGAACTTTGGGGAAACCCTATAGAACCCACTGCAGATAGGCTCTCTATGTTATCTTAGAAAAAGAATCAAACAAGGTACAGTAAGGTTTTTAGTTCGAATTCTGGCTCGTTGTCTAACTGGAACTATAACCTTAATAAATAAAGCAATTTTTAAAATTCTATGTATTTTTTCATTGTTTATAATAATTATTTTTATAAATAATTATCAAAACATTGTTATGAGCTTTGAGTGAAATACTATGAGTTTGTTGATAAGCATAGAAAACCAGACACTCAATGAGCTTAATTTTACTATTATATATTTACTTTTTTCCTTTGTTGTGCATTAGCCAATATCAGAAACTATTGGACATGCTTCATATCAGGGAATCATTTTAGAAAAAACAGTTTTGCATATTTATATATAAAACTTTTAATTAATAGCTGCTTTAAAAATCTTTTATTATTTTTTAACTTTTTTATTGACACTATTACAGATGTTCCCTTTGTCCCCCGCCCACCCTCCCCCATTTGCCCACCTCCCCCATTTGCCCACCTCCCCTGGCCCTCACCACATTTGTCTGTGTTCATTGGCTATGCATATATGTTCTTTGGCTAATCTCTTCACCTTCTTTCATCCAGTCCCTGCTACCCACCCTTCTTTCCTCTGACATCTGTCAGTCTGTTCCATGTATCCATGCCATGTATTCATGAGTTTATTTTATGCACTAGATTTCACATATTATGAGATCATGTGGTATTTGTCTTTCTCTGACTGACTTATTTCATTTAGCATAATAACAAATGTTTTTAGTTTGTTGTTTACTGGTTCTTGGACATCATCAATACCATAGAGAAAGAACACATACAAACCCAAGTCAATCCATTGTAGTCCTTTAATTATTGGGTTAAATGATATTTCTCTGTTACTTGCAAATTCATTCATTTCTGCTTCCCTCACCCAATAGCCGTGGATAATTTAACAGAATGGTGCTTTTTGAAATCTTCCCCTAGCTCTTTTCCATCAGTGTGGCTTTAGAACCATTGATGCATATGTGCCTTGCAGACTCTTACATCCTGTCCAGACTTTTTCTGTGAGCTCCAGACACACATATCCAACCATTTTTCAGAATCTTTTCTTTGACATCTTAAACTACAAAAATTCAACTCGTATAGAATAAAAAGCATGCCTTTGGGCCCCACCCTTTTCCTAACCCCACAATAAAACCCAACCCTTTCACAAGTTTCCTGTCGCAGTGAAGGGCACTCCCATTCATCAGTTGTGCAGCCTGGAAGCCTTGGGATTGTCCTTGGTGCTTCCATCTCCCAGTAACCTCCATATTCCCTCCATTACTAATTCCCATCTCTCTTTATTTTACACAACCTTTAATCCCTTCAGCTATCTTCATTTTCGACAGCATCCTAGTCTAGTTTTAATAATTATCAACTTGTGGCCTCTCTTGATTCATATGTACCCTACACACTGCCTCCTGAATTATTTTGATAACATTTTAGTCATCATGTCATTTCATCTTTAAATATTTCTATATAACCATAAAAAGATAAGAAAGCTTTAAAAAAACATACCTGCAATTTTATTGCCACAACTGAAATATTAACAATTCTCTAATGGGAAATATTCAATATTTTCTTACCCAGTTACCTCTTTTTTCACCCATACAGTTTTTGTTTGAATCGGGATTTGTTGAAGCCATCAACTACCTGATTGAAACTCTCTAACATGCTCACTGATTTCAGAAGGAATACACTGGGGCTGCAGCCACTGTGATCATCAGTATTTGGGTTCCTTGTCTGTATTAGCGTTCCCTATCTTCCTGCATGCTCATCTTGGCTTCCACTTCCTCTCTGCTCCCTCTTCTTCAGGCAGACTGGAGTCTTCAATCTATGAGTCACTTATGTCTGAAAAAGGGTTTTTGCAGGAATTATTTCTTCTGCCATGAACATCTTTCCTTCCTCATCTCATCCCTTTCCTTCATCACTGGGAGGTCCCACATCAGTTGCTCATACTCAGGGTCACTTTCCTGACCGCTCTGACCAGCTGGAGTCCCTTCTGAGCACCACATGTTCCTCCTTTGCCCCACTTAGTCACTGGTATCAAATAACTGTACACGTACTTCCGTGTTTTTGTTAAGTTTACTCTCCTGGCTCAATTCTTTCACTTGCAAATTGTTTGACAATTTTAGAACAGTACATTTTAAAAAATTTAAGCATGTCTTCAAATTTGTAGGGCTGGTTTAGACATTGTTGGGGATCATTGAAATGGATGTTGTTTTTATTAGAAATATTGTAAAGAAATAAATATCAGCACCCTTGGTAATTTTAAGTCAGTATTCAAAAGCTTATTTAGGGTCAGTGAAATGTCCTTATTCCATCCTTTTCAGAGATCCCCAAATATTTGTCCATTCTAGATTTCCAAGTTTAATAGTTCTAATCTAAGCCATAAGAGTATCTAGAATTTATTACCTCCCAAATCTCAGAAATGAGGAATTAAGTTAGTTATACATTGTAACTTCAAAATCAATAGAACATTTTAGTATGCAGTAAAAATAGCAAAGAAAGAGCAGCACAAATATGAACAGATATTTTGAAGAAAAAAATCAATAACCTCACTGATGACAGCAATTCTACAAAACACCAGCAAGACATCAGAATGGCCATGATAGAAACAAACAAAACTGGGGGAAGGTTTTGTCTAAAGTAAGGAAAACAGAAGAAATGTTATTTCCAAGAATAGTAGCTTTTTTTTTTTATTGCAAAGGTTTTTATCAAAAGGAAATGTAAGGGAAGCTGAGATATACAGGGTAGAGCAAAAGTAGGTTTACAACTGTGAATATGCAAAACAGTTTATTGTATTATTATTTATTGTATTTATTTGTATTACAACTGTAAATCTACTTTTGACCACTCCTGTATTTTAAACCATATGTCAATAGTTTATCTTTCGTATATAGGTATGCTGTTACCTCTGGGAAAAGAGATTTCAAAAATTATTGAATACTAGAGGCCGTATGCACAACAAGAGTAGGCCTTCCTTCCCCGGCTGCTGGCACTGGCTTGCCTCTGGCACCCAGGACCCGGGCTTCCCTCGCAGAGGGAGGCTCTGCCTACCCTCTGCAGCCTGCAGGGCGGTGGCCTGGGCGTCCCTCTGCAGGGCGATCATAGGGTGATGGCCAGCCCCCGACCAATTACATCGCACCTGCTTTGGTTGGCCTGGCGCAGGTGGGTGTCCACTGAGCCAAACCAACTAGAGTGATTCGTTATTTTAAATAGTTTTGATTATGGTATTATCTTATTTTCCCTTCCTAAATGGAAAGTTTAGTTTTTGTAAGAAGCTGAAAATCATTTGGTAACTAAGAAGAAAAAAAAGAGGGCATTTTCTTAACTCTAAAGTGGAACTCTATGGCAATTAATTATTCTAAATTAAATTAGGAAAAATAGCTCCAAATGTATTGATTAACACTGTTAAAATAAGGACCCTGCCTCCAAAGTTTACTACTGTAGGAAGTCATTAAATACAATATTTCTTTAATGTCTTTTGATTTCTTAAAATAATGGTTTGAAATATTGAGTATAGAGTTCTTGCGTGGCTTTGTAATGGATTAATGACTAAGTTTGGATTATTTTGATTCTGTATGTTTCTATGTTTTAGTTTTGTGTGTGTGCGTATCTAGAGATAAATTTGATTTTGTTAAACTTCCCTTCTATCCAATGACTTTACTAAACTCACAGGTTAATTATAATAGCTTATCTCTGCCTTCACCTGGATGTTCTATGTGCACCAAGTCATCTATGAATAATGACCGTTTTATTTCTTTATTTCCTAAGCTTGCCTTCTGCATTACATAGAACTTAAGTAAAATGTTGGAGAGAATTGGTGAAAGCAGTCATGCTTGTCTTATTGTTGATCTCACAGGAAAGTTTTCAATATTTCACAATGAACTGTGAGGTTTGCTGGAAAATTCTTATAGATATTCTTTATCAGATGAATGAAGTTCTCTTTTATTCCACGTTTGCTAAGAAAGTTTTTATTAATGAAGGCTGACTTTTATAGATTGTTTTTTTCTGCATCAATGGGAATATTTTATTTTCTCCATTATTTTGTTAGTGGTGAGTTTTTAAATTATTTCCTTCATTTTGGGGAAAAAAGTATTGAAGTATAACATGCATACAAATGAATGCAGAAATCTTGAATGTATTGCTCAGTGAATTTTGACAAATGAAATGAGAGTCAATTCTCACATGAAAAAACACACCATTACTAGGATATCTGCCATACTCAAGACTTCTTACAGATATTTTAATAAGTACTATCTTTACATGTAAGGCCACAGATTGATTTTGCTTTGTATTTGGGGGTGTGTATCTGGCTTCATTCAAAATTATGTTTACATGATGAATCTTTATTATTCTAAGTACTTGTAATTTGTTCATATTGCTGGGTAGTGTTCCATTGCATGAATATGTGACAATCTATTTACCCATTCTACTATTAACATTTTTATTTGCATATATCAACATTATTGGACAGGTCAATGACTGTATTCACATTTTTACTTCGAAGATACACACAACACATGCACACACAAACACACAAACACACACACACCCCTCCCCCAACAATGGAGTTTCTGGATCAGAGGTTATGCATATGTTCAGCTTTAGAATATATGTTACCTAGCAGTTTTCCAAAGTGATTGTTCCAATTTGCACTTCAACTAATAGTGTATGAGAGTTCATAGTAGATGCTCATTAAATAATAGGTGTTATTATTAGAGAACATCTTTCCCTTTTATGGAAGTGATAGAGGGCAGTAAAAAGTAGTGTTGCTGGCCTCGGGTCAAATACAGTGGATTATATGGTGTCTGGTTCTTATATTTCTTTCGTTAGTCTTGAACATATTACTTTGAAGCAAGTAGCCATCCAATGAGCTTTTACTGCATTGAAAGGTGTTAATAAAGACCTCCACAATATCTGCCTTGTGGGGTGAGCAGGTCCGTGATATATTGTGGGCTGGAGCAGCTGTCAGCACCATTGCAGACAAGAACGGTGGGAGAATAGGAGAGGAGAATGTATAAACAGATATGGAAGGACCTTGAAGTCGTGTTTTTCACTTGGATTTTTTCTCAGGGTTGCTTGTGGTGAATAGTCAATGTTGGTTATTTCATCTATTCTGATAATAGAACACTGTTTAAAAACTGGAATTGTTTGGGGGCAACCTAGAAGGATAAGAGGGAGTCCAGTATCCAGAAATCCAGCGCCTCCACCCATCACTACCCTGCCCCAGTCAGTCAGGGCATTTCTACCCATTCCACCTGATTGCCAGAGAAGATTTTATTTGAAGATACTGTTTTGCTAAAACACAATTTTAACATAGACAGTGAAATTGTTCAAGATTTTTCTTACCTTGGTTCAGTCATCAATTCAAATAAAGACTATAGCCAATAAATCAAGAGAAGGTTGGGACTCAGAAAAGCAGCGATGGAAGAACTAGGAAAGATCAGCCGAGCTAAGATGTGTCATTAGAAACCTAGGTTAGGATCACAAACACCCCCTCACCAGAATTAGGCCATGATGTCAAGGTTTTATTGCTTACACTCACATTATCAACATGTAGATGTTCCATCCAGTGTTCTGCCTTCCTATCTTACAATATCTTCTTGCTTTCATCTTATCCCAACCATCCTATCCCCAAATCAGATTTTATTATCCATGACTATGCTATCTCTACAATCTCTCTGACCACTGCTCCTGTTCAATTCGCCTACTCCTTCTGGGGCATCCTCTCCATCAAACTCCACCCCCACCCAGGCATCTCCTGTCCAGCATTGTTTCAATGTCCACTCTCCTCCTGCTCTCATTTCTCTCCTTACATGGTTATGTTTCTACAGTCCATTGTTACAATCATGCTCATACATAACGCTTAACTCCCTTGCCCTTCCCTAACTCCGTTGTCCCTGGGCACTGACCTCTCCTGGGTTAAATAAAACATCCCATGTGCTCTGTGTCTGTGACTGAGCAGCTGAAGAAAAGACTTGGACCACCCATCCAGACAGGACCCACTTTAACTAGTAACCACGGACCTCAAGTGTAGCGTCAGACACCTTAGTGAATTACCCCTATTTCTTTCACAGAAGACTGAAGCAGCATTGCAACTTTAGTCCTGGGTGGGAAGACTAATTTAACAGACCGATTGCATCAGAGGCAAATCGAATAGAACAGTTTTTATCAAAACTTACCAAAGTTTCACAAATAATTGATAGCCGATGGGAATTCATATAACTTTGTTACCATGGCCTATACTTTCAACTTCCATAACTGATTATTTCAGCAGAGCTTCAAAATAAAAACAAATAGACATTAATTGCAAATGACTCAATGGTTTAAAAATATATGACTTGCCATTTCAGCTATCTAAAATTAACATCTAGGCCATTACGCTGGGGGAGCAATTATGAGTGTGTGAGTGTGAAATGGGCATGGAGGCAGCGTGGATTTATTTCTAAATCTGCTTAATTTTAGCAATAAAACAAAGTGAGGAGGAGAAGACATTTATTTTCCACACAGAGAGTAGTAGTGTTTTGTGCCATTTCTTGGTAGAGCAAACAAGTACTGTGTTGTAGTTTTTTGTTTTTTGTATTTTTATTTTTTTTTTTTTACCAATCCAGGAAAAATCACCCACTTCCCTGACAGAATCCACAATAGCCACACAAAATGAAGAAATGTGATGTCCTTGGTGAGAACATCTGCTCAGCCTGGGCAGACTTCATCACTGGAAATGGAGGGAAAGAGGAATTCTGATTATTCAGGAAGTGGATACACCGGAAAGGATTGAGTGTGCTTCCAGACTTGCTCAGTCTTCAGATCAGATATTTTTCTCTCAGACTGCTCATTGGGTGTGATTGTGGAAAGCTAGCAGCACAGAAACTAGTAATGTAGTTTGCTTCATAGAGTGCAATTCTTTAGAACATTTTATGGAAGAGCTTTAAGTTTAGTATTTTAAAAAATATGACATAGAGCCCTGGCCAGGTGGCTCAGTCAGCCAAAGTTTCATCTGTGCACCCAAAGGTTGCAGGTTTGATTCCTGGTCAGGGCACATAGCCAGGTTGTGTGCTCAACACCCAGTCAGAGCCTGTTAAGGACGTAATGGATCAATATTTCTCATTCACATCGATGTTTCTCTCTCTTTTTCTCTCCCTCTCTCTCCCTTCTTCTCTCTCTCAAATCAATAAACTTATCTTGGGGTGAAGAGAAATAAATAACAGAGAAAATGAAAGTAGAAACAGGTAGGAGAAGCAAAGACATAAAACATAGATGAAGGAAAATAACATGATTGAAAAAAAAATGAAGTGATGATTCACAAAATGAGATATAAAAGTGAAAAATTACACATAATCATGAATAATTAAATGCATTCAAATTACTAGTAGTAATAATTTCACTAACGTATGTTTAATGTTTATCTATCGCCTAATATTATTCCGTGACTTCATATGGCTTAACCAGTTGAATCTTGACCATGGTCCTAGAAGAAGTTGCAGTTATTATTCTTATTACTGATAGTTAATAAAATGCTGCCCATGGTTGGAGAGGACACAGTGCATTCATGTTCCATGCATTTTGCAAAGAGTTGTGGTAATAGGCATTGATAAACTTAAGAATAATTGGCCCGCTAATTTTTAGTTAATTCAGCTATCTTAAGGAAGCATTATTATATATACAATAGTTTCCATGATTTGAAAATGTTTAAAATAATAAAGCACAATAGCAAGTCAGAATGTTATGCAGGCTAAAAAATGTTATGGAGCTTCAGAACAGGACCAACTTGTAAAAATGTGTACGGTGTGATAACTATAAAAAGCATTATACACATCATATGTACTTAGTGAATTCTATTTTGTAAGTGGAATACATATAATCATAGATAAAAGGATGAAAGAAATATACCATATTTTTCTCTATGTTGGGGATTACAGTGAACTTTATGCCTTTCATAATTTCCAAAGTTTCTACAATTAAAAAATCAGGTGTGGTAAATCGAGTGCATCAGTGGTCCCTGTACCCAAACCTTTCCTTAGCACCCTCCCAGGATTGTTCTGGTCTCATGGGACTTGCCTTAGCCAGTTGGACAGTAGCACATTAGATGCATGGAAACATAGTGCACTTCTGAGCTCTCTCACGTTTAGCTGTGATCACCATGGGAACATCCCTTGGTGGGGTGTGAAGGAAACATGGAGGAGAGCTCATTCTCTCGCCCAGGCCATCCTGCATCTGCTAGCTTCCAGCCAGTAAGCCAACTGTCACAGAAAAGAGCAAGCCCAGCAGGTGAGCCTCTCCTAGGTCTGTAGAATTGCCCACTGACACCTAGGCACATGGAGATTAACAAATGGCTGCTGTCGACCCCACCTACCCCCCTGAGATTTGGGGTAGTTTTGCAGCAAGTTAACTAGGAGATCATTTTAGATTTCAGAGCTTTGCTGTATAGCCCACGTTTAAAAGCATTCATCAATAAAGATGTATGCAAGGTATTTCATTGCTCAGTTTTCAAATAACCCTCTGAATATATGTTCCAAGGTAACCCGGCTTTATGTCCTCCCTGTATTTCACAGGATGCCTTCATTAATCTTGTTCTAACAACTATATTTGTGATTGGATTCTTCTCAAGTCACCTCCAGCTTTCCTGATAACATGAGCTTTAATGGTACCTAGTGAGCCTCCTGAAGTTCTCCTCGCTTACTGAACCCTTAAAATTCATAAGGATACCTGGGTTTACTGGTCTTTTTGCCCTACTTGCTACCCTGTGGATAGCTGGCTCTGTTTACTCTTCATTGGAAGAGGTGAGACATTGGCTGCAGTGTCTTTGGCATTCTTAATTCGAGCCATCACTCCTGACTCACTGTCACATTCTGATGAGCCGTAGCTGCATTGCTGGTGAATCATGCCCATGACTGACATTTCCCTTGACCCCTCTTCCTGTTCCTGTCCATCTGTCTGCCTTTGAAAGCCTCCCTAGTTCTCAGCCCCACTCCCAACCTTTCTCATGCTGGTTCTTAAAGAGCTCATGGTGCAGGCTTCATCTCATCTTCTTTCCTTCTCATTGACGTCTGACCCCTGCTTGACCCCTCACGCTCATAGTCCATGACGTACCACTTGTCCACCCATCACCTGGGAAGGATGCCTGTGACAGGCAGTGTTTGTGTGCTTCAGTCGGATTTCCTGTTTCCAAAGAAAGTTGGATTTGAACACAAATAAGTACATGAGTAAATAATTTTGAAGCAATCTGCCTATCTAATAGAAGAGTAATATGCAAATTGACCATCACTCCAACATACAAGATGGCTTCCCCCGTATGGTCAAAGATGGCCGTCCCCATGTGGACACAATATGGCCAGCAGGGGAGGGCAGTTAGGGGCAATTGGGCCAGCAGGGGAGCAGTTAGGCATCGATCAGGCTGGCAGGGGAGTGGTTAGGGGATGATCAGGCTGGTAGGCAGAAGTGGTTAGGGGCAATCAGGCAGGCAGGCAGGCGAGCAGTTGGGAGCCAGCAGTCCTGGATTGTGAGAGGGATCAGTTGGATATCATGGGCAATTGGATATCTCTCGAGGGGTCCTAGATTAGAGAGGGTGCAGGCTAGGCTGAAGGACACCTCTCCCCACATCCTCCCGTGCACAAATTTCATGCACCAGGCCTCTAGTTTATCAGTAACGGCCGAATTAAGAGACATTTATAAAATGCTACCTGGGCCTGGGCTGTGACATGTGCTGGTTGGGACAGGGTCATCTGCAGAGGTCATCTGCAGAAGTGGTGGCACTGTCAGGCATGCATCATGGAGACTGGTTAGCTATGCCATTAATTAATCACTGTCCTGTTATGAGAATTGAATGGAGTCAGCAAACACATCCAGGTGTTGGGGAAGCACACAGGTGTTTTCCTCTGAGGAGAGCAGCAGTGAGCATCTCCCCTGGCTCGGCCATCTGAGACCCCACAGGCTAGGGTGTTGCTGAGGCTCTTAGCCCCTCCCTCTTTTTTAAAAGAGATAGTAGGCTCATTTGCATCTACTTTGAGGGAAATAGTGCCCAAGTCAAATGAATTCTCCTAAAAGTACTCTATAAAGCAAGCCCATTAGGTACCCTGAGCCTAAGGGTAAATAAAGCTCATTACGACCTTTAGATAATTCACTTCCACGACTGAGTAACAGGGGTGGTTATCCCTCCATCAAGAAGCACTGAAATCCCAGAAGGTCCAGGCTGCTCCCTATGATCGGTCAGCTCAATAGGTGGTGTGTGCGCACACAGAAGCAGCCTCACCTAAGCCTTCTCCCCACAGGGTTTTCCTCACCTGTGGACACGTGATTCTTTTTAGATGGGCTTTCTGCGCTTGGTGTGCTCCCTGTGCTCTCGAGAAATCTTAGAAAGGACCACTCCCCACAGCTATTGCTTCTGGGTGAGCATAGCACCCAGCCTGCACACAGTAGGTTCTTAAAAATAGTTATTAAATAAGAAATTTAAACGCCTTATATGACAGGTTAGGTGATCAGATGCATAAGTTATTTAAAAACATGACCCAGGACAGTAGTTCTCCAAGTGTGGTTCTCGGAATGGCAGCGTGAGAAGTACCTGGGATCTTGTGGGAAATGCCTGTTTCTAGTTCCCATCTCCACCCACAGAACCCGAGGCACTGGGATGGGGCTCGGCAGCTGCTTTTTCAAGCTCTTTTGTGACGCACACTCAGAACAGGGTGATTAGAGTCTCTTGTTTCTAAAAAAAGGACTGCAAAATTACTTAAAGTTAACTTTCACTCACTTTTCCAAACAAATGGAAAATGTCTAATTGACTAAAACTGTGTTAGAAATAAAAACTGGATTAGAAATGAAATTAAATTTCCAGATCCCATGTTCATAACATTTTAATATTTGAAGGATTTTTTTCCATAACTAAGCATGCTGAATAAATGCCTTTTTAAAATAACACACACACAATTCACAATTAATTTTAAAAGACATATGCTATGGGAAAGAACACACAATACTAGGTATTACATATATTATGTCATTTAAAAATTACTACAATAACTTCAAGAGGTATGTATTTTAACCTTGTCTTTTAGCTGATAACATTAAAGTACACAGAAGTTAAATAATTTGCCCATTGATCTAATAAATAGCACAGCCTGAATTCAGATCTAAGTCTGTCTAGGTATCACATCAGTACTCTTATTGCCCATTCATCTTTCCATACGTAGCATTAATAACCGGCACTGTTCTAAGCACTAGGGATATGTGAGGTTCCAAATTGAAAGAAGTTTTTATTCTAATGAGAGAGAAAGATAATAAGCAAAAACAAAAGGCACTGTGTCAATTGGAAAATTTTCGTATGGACTAGTGTTGGGACACTTTTAAATCTTATTTGTGAAGATGGTATTGCAAATGCAGGATCAGGCTGGAGCACATGTCGCTGAAAGGATTATCGCTATAAAGACACTCAATTGAGATAAAATACGAAATATGAGTTAATGGTACATATGTACAAGTGTTTTTAATGGCTTTAGTTAAGGTAGGACATAAATGAAAAAACACAACTATTCCATACCAATAATACAAGTCAAATGAAATATTCCTTTTAGGACTCTAAAGGTAAAGAATGTTAAATTAAAACTTTAAATGCTTTGTTCATATTCTGAGTGCACTTCTAATAGCAACAATCATTAATGCTCGTCTGTTATTCTGAAACTCATGAAGAATCTGTGTCTAACCCTCCTTTCATCTCCATGACAACAGTGGAAGGTATTTGTCACACTCCCTGGTTTGACACATGGTGAAAGTGAGATACAGAGAAATTAACTTGTCCCGAGTCTCTTAACCAGTAACAATACAATTAGGATTCATGATAAGTTCTTAAATCAAAATTGTAGGGAATAGATTATTTCTAATTGCATGCGTCTCGAAAGATTTTATCAGAAATAGCTACACCGACGGTCCAAATGCAGAATTGTCAAAAGCCATTTTAGACAAACGAAAGCATGCATACACACATAGTTTACTAAATTGGGGTTGGGGGTAGAGGTGAAAATGACAGGGAAGAAACAAAATGAAGTCCTTATGAACATGTAGTCTGGGAGATCTTTGGAGAGTAGGTGGATATTAACACATAACATCTGGAGGATATTATCAGCAAAATGTTACGATTTTTGCAAAGGAACACTAGGCCACTTAAAAAAGAAGTTCCTGAAAATGAACTCTAGAGCTCTTAACTATGGCCTAGAAGACCCTACAACATTTGGTACCTTCCTGACTTCCTAACTTTTTCCCAACCTCCCTCCCTCTGTCCACTCAGCTGTAGTTGCCTCCCTGAGGCTGATAGTGCTCCTGCCTCCGGGCCTTTGCACTTGCTCTTTCCTCTTCTTTCCTAATGACTTCTTTGTCAGTTCATCCCTAAGTATTACATATTTTTGTTTTATTGTAAATGATACTGTTTTTGTTTTTAATTTTAATGTTAGATCCTTAGTACATAGAAATATAATTTATTCTTGTATATTAATTGATTATTAATTTGCTAAACTTAGAGTTTAAAGACTGTTGATTTCATAGACTTCCCTAGACACATGGATTTGAAATAATGTTCTTTATGCTATTTTTGGTGCAGTGATCTATAAATGTCAATTAGGTCAAGTTAGTTAATAATGTTCAAGTCTTTTTTTATTCTCCTGATTTTATGTGTACTTTTTCTATCATTTACTGAGAGAGGAGCATTTAAATATCTATAACAATAAAAGCACAATGTGCTAATTGGACTGGACACCGAATAGCCTTCTGGACGTCATTCCAGATGTCGCTGAGGCAGTGGGGGCTGAGGCAGAGGCTGTTAGGGGCAATCAGACAGGCAGGCAAGCAGTTAGGGGCAATCAGGCAGGCAGGCCAGTGGTTAGGAGCCAGCGGTCCAGGATTGCAAGAGGGATGTCTGACTGCCGGACATCCCCAGGGGGGTACTGGATTGCGAAAGGCTGCAGGCCAGACTGAGGAAACCTCCCCTCCCCCGTGAACAAATTTCATACACCAGGCCTCTAGTTTTACCATAATTGTGGATTTGTGTATTTCCTTTGTGGTTCTGTTAGTTTTATCTTCATGTATTTTGAAGCTGTTATTAGTTGGATAAAGGTTTAAGGTTATGTGCTCTTGGTGAATTTTTCATGACTGATTTATCATTATGAAATGACTTCTTATTTATGTTCTTTTATATTTTTCCTCTTAGACCTACTTTGTTAGATATCCTTCTCCATAATTTTAATTTTAAGTTTGTTGTATCTTTATATTTAATGTGAGTTACTTATGAGTACTCCTTAGAGTTGGGTGTTGCTTTTGTGTACAATCTGACAGTCTCTGTCTTCAAAAGCATGTCTAGACTATTTACATTTAATGTGATTATTTTTATAGTTGGGTCTAAATTCACCGTCTTGTTCTTTTTTATTGTCACCTGATATTTTCTTAGTTTTCCTCTTGTTGCAGCTTCTTTTGTATTATGTATTTCTTTATTTCGTGTTGGCTCCATTGGTGGTTCATTAGGTGTTATTACTTATTATTTTAGGGGTTGTTTAGGGTAAATGAAATAAATCTTTAGTTTATTTCAGTCTATTCAAGTAATGTTACACTTTTTGGCATATACTACAGACGTATTTTAGCTATACCATTTTAATGATAAAGCAAGTTGAAACTCAGAGAAGCAATGTGACTTATCTATGCCCAAAAACCTTGGTTCCAGGGCTAAAATAGGAATTCTAGTTTATGGATTTAACTCTCGGTGCTTTTTCCACATTGTGATGCTAGGATGAGTGTAAATGTACTTTCTTTGGAGAATGCCAAGTCACCACAATTAGAAATTATAAGCACTGATGAGGAAGAAGTTGGATTTTTGTTTGTTTGTTTGTTTAGGAAAATGTAAGTTTAAACACCTAATAGCAAAGCCCTAAAGTTTCCCTGCAGACCCCTGGGCAGGCATCACACACGGGCACCAGGTGAAGAATGAGAGGTAAAGCTGTGAGCCAGCATTTCAGCTCAGACCCTGGAGCGGATTAGGGTTCCTTAGGCTTTTCACGTTAGTCCCTCCAGAGAGCAGCTCACATCCCGTAAATCACATTTGTGACTGGCAGGGCTGTCTGAAGTTGTACTTACTCATCTTATTCCATGTGCTCGAATTAAAGAATATCTGAGACTGTCGGCATGATAGGGGCCTGTACCAGGCCTGGTTATGTACAAATTGAATGCAAGAGGCATGTTCACTTCTTGCATTTGTAACATTAGAATTACAGATTGATCTGTTCATATATCCATTTGGACAGATCAGATTTTTAGAATTTTTTTATTGATTGATTGACTTTTACAGAAAGGGAGGAAAAGAGAGGGAGGGAAAGAGAGAGAGTCAGATCAATTTGTTGTTCCACTTATTCATGCATTTGTTGGTTGATTCTTCTATGTGCACTGACAAGGGGTCAAACCCTCAACCTTGGTGTATTGGGACGATGTTCTAACCAACAGAGCTACCAACCCGGCAATGTCAGTATTAATTTTTATCACAAGTATATCTTAAATAGGAACCAATATATATTACGTTTAAAGAATTTTTGAATTCCCTCAATTGTCTTCAATATATTTTCCTTAGTTTAATTGCATTTATGTCCAGCTGTATTCCAAGTATTACATATTCATACAAGATTAAAATGAAATGAACCTCTGGGTATTTACACTTCATCATTTTTTGTCATTCTCATTCAACGAGCTCACAGATACTTAATCTCTGAACCTAGTAGACAGGTCATAAATGTAGTCAGTTGTTATAACTAGTCTGATTTCTGCTTTTTTCTGGTTGAAAAAGATAGAATACAATTCTTAGATTGAAACAAAGTTTGTCAGACAGGCATCACACGGGAATATATATACAAATACATATATATGTATGTATGTATATATTTTTTTCAGAACTTGCTTGTAAAGCATATCAGTGATACCAGAAGGCCTGGATTTATTTCTTATAGTCATAAAATATTATATAGATATAGCCTCAAAATACAATTTTTTGACGAGTATTTATAAAACTATAAGAATTATCGAACTCTTTAGTTTATTTCAGTCTATTCAAGTAATGACAGTTTCTCATCAACTTCCCCTGGATGTTTATAAGAGCAGTAACCATTGCTCAGTGGTTCCCACTGTGAATGCACAGGAGCGGCTCTGTGCACATGCAGGGAACTGACCATCACCAGTGGAGGCCACTGAGGACCTTGGCAAGAAGGCTTCCTGGGCCGGGTACATGATAAGGGAGAGTGTAGAGGGACAGAGAGAAAGAGGCCATGCAGCCTGGTCTAGTCACTCCTGCTCTGCAGCTGTGCAGCTCTTAGACCATTTGAGTTCCTCACAGCCTTGTGGTTTAATAAACATGAAAGATCTCCAGCATTCCACAATGAAATTGTCTTTTGGAATAGATGTTTAGCTAGCAGTTTCACTCATTTCTTTAAAAGAGATTTATTGCCAGTGCTGTTTGCATTTCGGTTTCAGGAAATTGCTGTATTTCAATGGGGAGGCTATCCACCATTCTGGACTAGGTGACAGCCCGTTGTCTACGGACGGAAACTTTGATGAGTCCCGTCCTGGGGATGACTTTGCCTTCATTTCCTAAAATGTGCTTTAGACAGGCTGATCATTTGGGTGAGTGATAACACAAAAACTGTATAAAACTTAAATTTAAATGTTTGCTCAGGAAAAACAAGAGTGCAGGCTGAAATTTTATGAAAGATTACTAGTAAAAGATTGGGTTTGAATGATGATGTTTATTCATTTATTCAAAAGTATTTTTGAATGCCCTCCATGTTCTAGGCGCTATATTTATTATGCTTGGTTATAAATAGGTAAATTAAAAAATAGCGTGATAACCACCTTGGTAACTCAAAATCCAGTCTGGAAAGGAGTTAAACAAGTGAACAAATAAAAAATTAAATTTTATATTATAATATATCTAGGGGCCTGGTGCACAGAATTTGTACACGGGGGGGGGGGGGGGGGGGGGGG